>CAUDMG010000581.1:212500-303186 GCA_958450375.1 Homarus gammarus
AGTTAGGTAACTCTTCTTGGTTATATATCAATTCATTCTTGGGCAGTCTTTTTCTTAAAGTAGCCAATGCTGAAATGCCAAACTCTGGGTTAAAAAAAAAATTGATCATGTTGAGCAGAAAACTTGGTTAAATTAACATACAGTATTTAGATATTTGCTGTTCTTATATACAACTTTTCCTAATAGTACTGGCATGTGTTTATTCAACAATGGTATTTAAAAAAATTATTGCTACAAGAATGGCATTAATTTTGTGAACATGAATATAGAGTTTTATGTAAATACTGTGTACTGCATACGTTAGTACAGGTCCCTATATTCTCTTGACTCTTTTTACAGCTGCATAACGTTCACACTCACCGCACTAAAAATGTCTCTAAGTTTTCTATTAGGTAGTGTCACAGTAAACACTCTGAAGGGGTAATTTGTATGTTGTATTATACCAGTGTCTGTGTATATAATGTTAAGTGTGTGTATTGATAGTATTAAGGGAGAACTCAAGGTACTGTTGTCTGTTGTATTATACCAGTGCCTGTGTATATAATATTAAGTGTGTACTGATAGTATTAAGGTCAGTTATTTTGTATAGAGAAGAAGAGACCTTCATTTATGGGAGAAGGTCAGTTATGTTTGTGTGGTGTTGTGACCTTAATTGCTTGCGGAAGGTCAACTATTTTGTATTGTCACAGTGTAGTATTTTAATTATTTCTAAAATAAATGAATTAAAACTACTGGTTGGTGTTTCACCCTTCCTTCCACCCTCAACTTTGATTAATGAAAAACATAAACTCACACTGCTAGGGTTTCAATTGTTTCTCTTAACATTGACAACACAACACATATATTGTTTCTCACTTGATCTTTTTTTTTCTTTGTAGCTCTTTATTATTATTAATATTATTATTATTATTATTATTGTTATTATTATTATATTATTATTTTATTATTATTATTATTATTATTATTATTTTTATTATTATTATTATTATTATTATTATTATTATTATTATTATTATTATTATTATTATTATTATTATTATTATTATTATTATTATTATTATTGTATATGTTCTGGGTACCAAGTCCTATCTACAGGAGCTAACACAAACACCTGTAGAGTTTTCGTAGGTTATATTTACTGGACAAACAGAGATACACAAGCGAGGTGGCTCTCCCTGATCTGTCTAGGGGGTCAACTAGCCTTTCAGGCGACATGTGGCAAGTGATACATTTGCAGCTTCCATATGTCGCCAGGCACATTAATTAAGCGTGTGGGACATGGTAAATACATTGCCACACGCTGCTAGCTAGGCTGAATAAATAATGTATATAAATGGAGCACATACATAATATACATACAGCGTACATAATATACATACACCTCCCTCCCCCCCTATACGCTCATAGGAAAGTCTTGAGCGGACCTTTTCTTTTGGGTCCGTTCTGAGCGTCGAGGGACTTGATCACTGGGGAGGGTATGGGACTCAACACTGGTGGCGGGGTCAGAAGAAGGCGTTGTTATGGGGCAGAGAAAACCGCGGTTCCTCCACCACACACGACCACTGGGTAACCGCAACTGGTAGTCCCGTGACCTACCGAGACCCACGACTACGCCCACTTTGTCCCAACGTAGGGAGGTCGGGTCCTGAACACGGACTTGGGTGCCGACACTCAACCTGGGGAGAGAACGGGCGAGGTCGTTGTAGCTGGCGACGACGTCTTGAACACGTTTGGCGGCTCGGCGATCACAATCCTCTGTCTTGACCCGCCACTCCTTGGAGAAGGACTGAGGGTTAGCAGGGACACAAGAATGGAGGGGGCGTCCATACAAGACCTGGGCAGGGGAACGTTCAGTGTAGTTAGGTGTGTTGCGGAGTTCAAGAAGACCCCGGTCGAAGGCCTCGCAGTCAATATTCCCAGAAGGGGCCACCTTAAGGATGAGGTGCTTCAGGGATTTGACAGCAGCCTCAGCGTGGCCGTTGGACTGCGGGTAATGGGGTGATGACAACACATGCCGGACTCCTCATCGGTCAAGGAACACAGCAAAGTCTCGGCTTGTGAACTGGGGCCCTCCATCGGTTCGTGGGCGCACAGGAACGCCCACGTCACGGAAGTAGTGGCAGAACTTGCTGATGGTGGCGGCAGACGTCGTGTCATTACCGCACTTGATGACAACCGGCCAACCAGAGAGACGGTCGACGATAACGAGGAAAGACTTTCCTGGCACACAGAAAAAGTCGGCCGACACAGACTCAAAGGGGCGGGTGGCGTTGTCGTCACTCATAAAGGGTTCCTGCTGCTGGTTGGGTTGTAATACTTGGCAGGGCTCACACGCACGGGCAGCATTGGAGATGTCGGAGTCGATGCCGGGCCAGAACACAGTCTGTCTTGCACGTCGTTTGGTGGCCTCAGCTCCACGGTGACTGTCGTGAAGGCGAGCCAAGACACGGGGACGTGAGGTAGCAGGGACAACTACACGTGCTCCGTACAGAACAAGGTCCCCGTCGCAGTAGAGTTCATCGCGGAGTTTCCAATACGGGAGCAGGGTGTTGTGAAGGTCGTAGCGGTTGCTAAGAACTTCACAACACGTAGGAAGGGTCATCTCGGGCCGCTGTTCGAAGGTCCTTCATTGCCTTGTCGTCATCTGGTGACAGGTCCGAACGAAGGGATTGGACGGCGTGTAGGATGACCACAGTCCTGACGGAAAGAGCGAGGTCGGCGTCGAGCACATGGTCTCCTGGAGTAGGGCGGCTGACAGGAGAGCGGGATAAGGCATCAGAGATGCAGAGCTCCTTACCAGCACGCCACACTGCTGTGAAGATGTATGCCGAGAGCTTCTCCTTCAGACGTTGGAGGCGAGGGTTCTCAACGGCGTCCAGCGTGTAGTGGTTGAGGATCGGGACAAGCGGGCGATGGTCGGTCACTAGGTGAAAGTGTTGCAGGCCTATGAGGTAAAACCTGCACTTGGACATAGCCCAAACCACAGCCAACCGCTCCAACTCAATAGTGGTGTAGCGCGTCTAGGTGTCAGAGAGGAAACGCGAGCCACACTGGACGAGCCGGAACTGCCCTCCACCATGATCCTGCAATAGGGCGTATCCCACGCCGTACAAGCGTGAGGCATCTGTCTGCAGAACTATCTGCAAGGCTGGGTCAAACGTGGCGAGGACAGGTTGGAAGGCCTTGTCGTGATCGAGGGTCCACAAGAATGTCCTCTTGGGGCTCATCAGGGGGCGAAGTGGTTGGGCAGCTGCGGAGATGTCCGGCGAAAACTCTGCTAACTGGTTGACGAGACCGATGAAGGACCTCAAGTCGGTGAGGTTAGCAGGGGTGGGAAAATCCGTGATGGCGTGGACCTTCTCCGGGTCAGCTGTAATACCATTCCCTGAGAGGGTGTACCCAGAAAAGTCCACTGAAGAGCTGGCCAGAACAAACTTGTCGGCATTTAGGGTGATGCAGTGCTTCCGGCACCTGTTGAGTACCTCGTAGATACGGCAGAGGTGATCCATGTAATCCTCATCGTACACGAGTATGTCGTCGACCACTTTCACACAGTTTGCCAGACCTTGTAGAGCCATATCACCTCGAAGGCAGAAAGCATCTCCTGTAGCGGCGAATCCCATTGGGCCACAGCAATAACTGTAACGTCCATGCGGGGTGAAGAAAGTTGTAAGTGGTCGGTCTTCTTCGGCAAGCTCTATCTGCCAGTACCCACACAGGGCGTCCATCGTCGTGAAGAAGAGCGCCTTCGGGTTCACACTGCATATAGCTGCAAAGGGTGTGGGAGAAGGGTGAGCAGGATCAGACAGGATCATGACAATAGATGGCGTAGTTCGTAGCACTATCTATCCATCTATCTATCTATTTATCCATCTATCTATCGATCTATTTTCTATCTATCTATCTATCTATCAATCCATCTACCTATCTATCTATTTTCTATCTATCTATGTATCTATCCATCTATCTATCGATCCATTTCCAATCAATCTATCTGGAGATATTAGGGGCACTTGGTTCTAACTACAGGGGCGAACATAAACAGCTGTAGAGTTCTGTAGGTTCGAATTAACGGAAATATACAAGGTGGGCTTACAAGCACATGTAGTCAACTGACCTCACTCTGACCTCTCAGGTGACATGTGGTCAGTGGTACAATAGGAGCTTCCAGATGTCGCCAGGCACATTTATCTAAGCGTGTGGTGGCGTGAAACAGGGGCATTGCCACACGCTACTGACTAGAGAAATAATGTGTATATATAGAGTACATACATGGTATACATACAGCGTACATGATATACATACAATGATGTGTGGTGTTATATGTAGTGATGATGGTGCTCGTAATGATGGTAGTGATGGTGGTGCTATATATATAGTAATGATGGATGATGTTATATGTAGTGATGATGGGTGGTGTTATATGCAGTGATAATGGGTGGTGTTATATGTAGTGATGATGGGTGGTGTTATATGTAGTGATGATGGATGGTGTTATATGTAGTGATGAAGGATGTTGTTATATGTAGTGATGATGGGTGGTGTTATATGTAGTGATGATGGGTGGTGTTATATGTAGTGATGATGGTGCTCGTAGTGATGGTAGTGATGGTGGTGCTATATATAGTAATGATAGATGCTGTTATATGTAGCGATGATGGGTGGTGTTATATGCAGTGATGATGGATGGTGTTATAGGTAGTGATGATGGGTGGTGTTATATGTAGTGATGATGGATGGTGTTATATGTAGTGATGAAGGATGTCGTTATATGTAGTGATGATGGGTGGTGTTATATGATGTGATGATGGGTGGTGTTATATGAAGTGATGATGGTGCTCGTAGTGATGGTAGTGATGGTGGTGCTATATATAGTAATGATGGATGGTGTTATATGTAGTGATGATGGGTGGTGTTATATGTAGTGATGATGGTGCTCGTAGTCATGGTAGTGATGGTGGTGCTATATATAGTAGGGTGTGTCATACGGAGGCGAATTTCTTTTTTGAGTTTGAAAAATCGGCCTATGGTATTAATGATGTAGTTCTATGTGCAGAATCATGTGATATCTTCAGATTTGAAAAGTTTTTATGTTTTGCTAGGTAAATTTTAACTTGAAATCATATGAAAATTCAGTATTCCCACCCTTTTACCAACACCACTAAATAGCTTATTTAAAGTAAAGTAAATGTATCAGGTTAATTTATTAGAATGAAAATGATCCAGAATAGTGAAACGAATGATCTTGACACATTTATTAAATTTGATATAACTTTAGAAAACAAAATCATCAAATACAAAAACCGGTTTTACTACTACGACCCGGTGTTGCTGCACACCATAGAGAACATGTCTTTCTTGCTTCTGTTTCTACTCATCACCTCCCTGCTGACCACCTGAGCTCGGATGTAGCCTTCCCTCCTCTCCTGGCTGTACACGTGACTGCTGGCCTCGCTCACTTGCTGTACACAACGCTCTATATTCTGGGTGTGCGAGGGCCAGGCAGGGACATGCATGGGGTTGTCCAGGAAAGCTCTGACTTGAACATTGGTGAGGCTGCAGGTAGGAGGGGGCTCACTGCCAGCCTGGAAGTTATCCAGTTCTATGAGATCAGTGAGGGTCTTGGCACCTAGATTGACTTCAGGAGTCTTCCTGACCCTGAAGGAATCGTCACCAACTGATTCGTCATGCCCAGATCCTCTCATAAGTCTCATATCCAAGATCTTTTTGACTGCCACTCTTCTCTCCTCCTCATCCTTACTGCAGAGCATTGTCTGCAGAACTGCCTCGGGATGAGCATACCAGCAAGATCTCCTCACAGTCTGCTCCACAATCTGAACAACCTTCCTTGGCTGACTCCTCAGGAGCTCAAGCTGGAAGAGAACATGCCTCGGACCTTCGGAGAACGATGACTTGACCTTGGTGTTGAACCAATTTGGCAAGTAGACACTCACGATGAATTGGACAATAAGTCTCAGGTTGTGAAGCTGGTTCCCTTTCAGTTTATGATGAGCGACCCAAATTCTGCAGAACCTGAGAGCCGTTGTGAGCCACCTAGAATGTGAGACTGGACCTATCTGCAGGTAAGCAAGTCTTTCAAGCATGACCCCAGTTTTGATGGCACTGCAAATCATGTAACCATAGTACTGGTCAGTACTCAGGTCGTCAATGACAGTATGTGCAAGCTCAACGAGTGGAGGGCCAACTGTGATTTTTTCAAAGCTCGGATTTATTTCTAACTCAGTGGCAGAGTCCAGCATCTTGCCAAGAGGACCAGACCATCTGTTGTTTGAAAGAGTCTTCCCTTCCAGCTCCAGGATCAGATGTCTGAGTGGCAACTCGTTGGTTTGGAGGTCACAAACAATCCAGACCAGCTTCCTCCCAATCTTCCGCTCTATCCACTGTATGACCCCCCCTTGCCACCCTGTGTTCGTGTTGGTGCTGTCCCCTCCAATGGCCTGCAGGGTCTGGTCTACGTTCCTCTCTCTGAGCCAGTTCACAATGTTATCTGCCACTATCTCAGCTGGTTTCCTGATGTCATCTTTCTCTGGAGTGAAATGCCACAAATACTTCCCTCCTGGTTCACTGCAGCAGGAGTAGTGTTCCTCCTTCACCATGGCAGGGAACAACTTGTCAGAATCTCCAACTTTCATGAACACTTTAGTGTCATCCCTTCTCCCATCAAAGAACAAACAATTGATTCCATTTTCTCTTATCCCCTTATCAAACTCCTCTTCTAGGTTACTGACAAGTTTCTCCTGAGCTCTTCTTACTTTGTTATGATCTATCACCAGGTGAACATCATCAGGTGTTATCAAACCACCGTCAATCCAGGCAGCTGTTGCTATCTCTGCAGTTTCTCTGAGACCAGTGTGGTGTCGCATACTGGCCAGAGCTATGCGCGGGATATCTTTCCTATTTCGAATCTTATGCCTGGAAGGTTTTAGATCATTATTTTCTGGGTTAGGGACAAAGTTACCATTCTCCTGGTCAGCACTCGGATCAGCCATGGGGAAGTCAATAAACTCCGAATCAGCTTGACTCCAATCATTGGCATTTTTTACCTCACCCTGGGCCTTCTCAAGTCTCTTTTCCTCGGCAACTCTTCTCCTGTTCTGTCTCTCTGTGGCAGCCTCCTGTATCTTGGACTCCGGAATATCTTGGCTAGAAATCATGAGAGCCCCTATACTGACAGTCTTCTCTCTCTGTGCTTTGACAAATGCTAGTTCAATCACAGGAATCTTCAGTTCACGCTTGCAATTACAGGAGATGTGGGCCTCGGGAGAGAGAACAATTGGGCACTTGCAAGTAATTATGTCAAATAACTGGTCCAGTTGCTTGGCAAAGCTGTCCTTAACTGCAAGTTTTCCTCTCCCAAGAGAGATATCTCTTGCCTTTTCCCAACTGGCTAGCAGTCTCTCACTAATCTTCTTCTGACTTGTTATGGCTGGAGGCTTGAACTGAGCGTTAGCCAGAGTGTACTGTGTCAAGACAGCTTTGGTCATATCACTGGCAATGTCTTTGTTTGTGTAACTTCTTTGGTTCTTTTCACTGATTTGCCTGATTAAAACACCGTATCTCAAAGCATCTCTCAATGTAGGCAACTCCGACTTCAGGAGCTCTCTCCCAGACCAAAGATAGTGACTCAGGTGGCTGGATTTTTGGTTCCTCGTCCTGACACAAGCAGCCATCGCAAATATTATCAACTTATAAATGCATCAGAATCTGAAACAGAAAAAAATATTGTTAGTTGGGTTGTTAAAGAATGAAGTCAGAAAGCAATTTTCATTATATAATTGTAATGCACTAATGCAGCTGTACTTTAGATTTTCGATAAATTTTACTCTAAAATTTACCTAGCAAAAGGTTGCAAAATATTGAAACTGAAATTATTTTCTGTTTACATACACTAAAATCTACCAAAAAAGTGATGGGCCATTAGTTTTAGCTGATCTTCCCTCCAATGACACACCCTAATATAGAGTAATGATGGATGGTGTTATATGTAGTGATGATGGGTGGTGTTATATGCAGTGATGATGGATGGTGTTATATGTAGTGATGATGAGTGGTGTTATATGTAGTGATGATGGATGGTGTTATATGTAGTGATGAAGGATGTTGTTCTATGTAGTGATGATGGATGGTGTTATCTGTAGTGATGATGGATGGTGTTATATGTGGTGATGATGGATGGTGTTACATGTAGTGATGATGGGTGGTGTTATATGCAGTGATGATGGATGGTGTTATATGTAGTGATGATGGATGATGTTATATGTAGTGATGATGGGTGGTGTTATATGTAATGATGATGGATGGTGTTATATGTAGTGACGATGGATGGTGTTATATGTGGTGATGATGGATGGTGTTACATGTAGCGATGATGGGTGGTGTTATATGCAGTGATGATGGATGGTGTTATATGTAGTGATGATGGATGATGTTATATGTAGTGATGATGGGTGGTGTTATATGTAGTGATGATGGATGGTGTTATATGTAGTGACGATGGATGGTGTTATATGTAGTAATGATGGGTGGTGTTATATGTAGTGATGATGGATGGTGTTATATGTAGTGATGATGGATGATGTTATATGTAGTGATGATTGGTGGTGTTATATGTAGTGATGATGGATGGTGTTATATGTAGTGATGATGGATGGTGTTATATGTAGTGATGATGGATGGTGTTATATGTAGTGATGATGGATGGTGTTATATGTAGTGATGATGGATGGTGTTATATGTAGTGATGATGGATGGTGTTATATGTAGTGATGATGGATGGTGTTATATGTAGTGATGATGGTGGTAGTAGTGATGGTAGTGATGGTGGTGCTATATATAGTGATGATGGATGGTGTTACATGTAGTGATGATGGATGGTGTTATATGTAGTGATGAAGGATGTTGTTATATGTAGTGATGATGGATGGTGTTATATGCAGTGATGATGGATGTTGTTATATGTAGTGATGATGGGTGGTGTTATATGTAGTGATGATGGATGGTGTTATATGTAGTGATGATGGATGGTGTTATATGTAGTGATGAAGGATGGTGTTATATGTAGTGATGATGGATGTTGTTATATGTAGTGATGATGGGTGGTGCTATATGTAGTGATAATGGATGGTGTTATATGTAGTGATGATGGGTGGTGTTATATGTAGTGATGATGGATGGTGTTATATGTAGTGATGATGGATGGTGTTATATGTAGTGATGATGGATGGTGTTATATGTAGTGATGATGGGTGGTGTTATATGTAGTGATGAAGGATGGTGTTATATGTAGTGATGATGGATGGTGTTATATGTAGTGATGATGGTGGTGTTATATGTAGTGATGATGGATGGTGTTATATGTAGTGATGATGGATGGTGTTATATGTAGTGATGAAGGATGTTGTTATATGTAGTGATGATGGATGGTGTTATATGTAGTGATGATGGATGGTGTTATATGTAGTGATGATGGGTGGTGTTATATGTAGTGATGATGGATGGTGTTATATGTAGTGATGATGGATGGTGTTATATGTAGTGATGATGGATGGTGTTATATGTAGTGATGATGGGTGGTGTTATATGTAGTGATGATGGATGGTGTTATATGTAGTGATGATGGTGGTGTTATATGTAGTGATGATGGATGGTGTTATATGTAGTGATGATGGATGGTGTTATATGTAGTGATGATGGATGTGTTATATGTAGTGATGATGGATGGTGTTATATGTAGTGATGATGGATGGTGTTATATGTAGTGATGATGGATGGTGTTATATGTAGTGATGATGGTGTTTTGGTATATGTAGTGATGATGGTGGTGTTATATGTAGTGATGATGGATGGTGTTATATGTAGTGATGATGGATGGTGTTATATGTAGTGATGATGGATGGTGTTATATGTAGTGATGATGGATGGTGTTATATGTAGTGATGATGGATGGTGTTATATGTAGTGATGATGGGTGGTGTTATATGTAGTGATGATGGATGGTGTTATATGTAGTGATGATGGATGGTGTTATATGTAGTGATGATGGATGGTGTTATATGTAGTGATGATGGGTGGTGTTATATGTAGTGATGATGGATGGTGTTATATGTAGTGATGATGGATGGTGTTATATGTAGTGATGATGGATGGTGTTATATGTAGTGATGATGGATGGTGTTATATGTAGTGATGATGGATGGTGTTATATGTAGTGATGATGGATGGTGTTATATGTAGTGATGATGGATGTGTTATATGTAGTGATGATGGATGGTGTTATATGTAGTGATGATGGATGGTGTTATATGTAGTGATGATGGATGGTGCTATATGTAGTGATGATGGGTGGTGTTATATGTAGTGATGATGGATGGTGTTATATGTAGTGATGATGGATGGTGTTATATGTAGTGATGATGGGT
Source organism: Homarus gammarus (assembly GCA_958450375.1). Taxonomy (NCBI): domain Eukaryota; kingdom Metazoa; phylum Arthropoda; class Malacostraca; order Decapoda; family Nephropidae; genus Homarus; species Homarus gammarus. The sequence continues at coordinate 222,940 of CAUDMG010000581.1, forward strand.
TTTGTTATATGTAGTGATGATGGGTGATGTTATATGTAGTGATGATGGTGGTAGTAGTGATGGTAGTGATGGTGGTGCTATATGTAGTGATGATGGATGGTGTTATATGTAGTGATGATGGATGGTGTTATATGTAATGATGAAGGATGTTGTTATATGTAGTGATGATGGATGGTGTTATATGTAGTGATGATGGATGTTGTTATATGTAGTGATGATGGGTGGTGTTATATGTAGTGATGATGGATGGTGTTATATGTAGTGATGATGGATGGTGTTATATGTAGTGATGAAGGATGTTGTTATATGTAGTGATAATTGGTGGTGTTATATGCAGTGATAATGGATGGTGTTATATGCAGTGATGATGGATGGTGTTATATGTAGTGATGATGGGTGGTGTTATATGTAGTGATGATGGATGGTGTTATATTATAGTGATGATGGATGGTGTTATATGTAGTGATGATGAGTGGTGTTATATGTAGTGATGATGGGTGGCGTTATATGTAGTGATGATGGTGGTAGTAGTGATGTTAGTGATGGTGGTGCTATATATTGTAATGATGGATAGTGTTATATGTAGTGATGATGGGTGGTGTTATATGTAGTGATGATGGATGGTGTTATATGTAGTGATGATGGATGTCGTTATATGTAGTGATGACGGATGGTGTTATATGTAGTGATGATGGGTGGTGTTATATGTAGTGATGATGGATGGTGTTATATGTAGTGATGATGGATGGTGTTATATGTAGTGATGATGGGTGGTGTTATATGTAGTGATGATGGGTGATGTTATATGTAGTGATGATGGTGGTAGTAGTGATGGTTGTGATGGTGGTGCTATATATAGTAATGATGGATGGTATAATATGTAGTGATGATGGATGGTGTTATATGTAGTGATGATGGATGGTGTTATATGTAGTGATGATGGATGGCGTTATATGTAGTGATGATGGATGGTGTTACATGTAGTGATATTGGATGGTGTTATATGTAGTGCTGATGGGTGGTGTTATATGTAGTGATGATGGGTGGTGTTATATGTAGTGATGATGGATGGTGTTATATGTAGTGATGTAGGATGTTGTTATATGTAGTGATGATGGGTGGTGTTATATGTAGTGATGATGGGTGGTGTTATATGTAGTGAAGATGGTGCTCGTAGTGATGGTAGTGATGGTGGTGCTATGTATAGTAGTGATGGATGGTGTTATATGTAGTGATGATGGGTGGTGTTATATGCAGTGATGATGGATGGTGTTATATGTAGTGATGATGGGTGGTGTTATATGTAGTGATGATGGATGGTGTTATATGTAGTGATGAAGGATGTTGTTATATGTAGTGATGATGGGTGGTTTTATATGTAGTGATGATGGGTGGTCTTATATGTAGTGATGATGGTGCTGGTAGTGATGGTAGTGATGGTGGTCCTATATATAGTAATGATCGATGGTGTTCTATGTAGTGATGATGGGTTGTGTTATATGCAGTGATGATGGATGGTGTTATATGTAGTGATGATGGGTGGTGTTATATGTAGTGATGATGGGTGGTGTTATGTGTAGTGATGATGGTGCTCGTAGTGATGGTAGTGATGGTGGTGCTATATATAGTAATGATGGATGGTGTTATATGTAGTGATGATGGGTGGTGTTATATGCAGTGATGATGGATGGTGTTATATGTATTGATGATGGGTGGTGTTATATGTAGTGATGATGGATGGTGTTATATGTAGTGATGATGGGTGGTGCTATATGTAGTGATAATGGATGGTGTTATATGTAGTGATGATGGGTGGTGTTATATGTAGTGATGATGGTGGTAGTAGTGATGGTAGTGATGGTTGTGCTGTATATAGTGATGATGGACGGTGTTACATGTAGTGATGATGGATGGTGTTATATGTAGTGATGAAGGATGTTGTTATATGTAATGATGATGGGTGGTGCTATATGTAGTGATAATGGATGGTGTTATATGTAGTGATGATGGGTGGTGTTATATGTAGTGATGATGGTGGTAGTAGTGATGGTAGTGATGGTTGTCCTGTATATAGTGATGATGGACGGTGTTACATGTAGTGATGATGGATGGTGTTATATGTAGTGATGAAGGATGTTGTTATATGTAGTGATGATGGATGGTGTTATATGCAGTGATGATGGATGTTGTTATATGTAGTGATGATGGGTGGTGTAATATGTAGTGATGATGGATGGTGTTATATGTAGTGATGATGGATGGTGTTATATGTAGTGATGAAGGATGGTGTTATATGTAGTGATGATGGGTGGTGCTATATGTAGTGATGATGGATGGTGTTATATGTAGTGATGGTGGATGGTCTTATTTGTAGTGATGAAGGATGGTGTTATATGTGGTGATGATGGATGGTGTTATATGTAGTGATGAAGGATGTTGTTATATGTAGTGATGATGGATGGTGTTATATGTAGTGATGATGGATGGTGTTATATGTAGTGTTGATGGATGGTGTTATATGTAGTGATGATGGGTGGTGTTATATGTAGTGATGATGGATGGTGTTATATGTAGTGATGAAGGATGTTGTTATAAGTAGTGATGATGGGTGGTGTTATATGTAGTAATGATGGATGGTGTTATATGTAGTGATGATGGTGCTCGTAGTGATGGTAGTGATGGTGGGGCTATATATAGTATTGATGGATGGTGTTATATGTAGTAGGGTGTGTCATATTGAGGCGAATTTTTGTCTTTTGAGTTTGAAAAATTGGCCCATGGTATTAATGATGTAGCTCTACGTGCAGAATCATGTGATATCTTCAGATTTGAAAAGTTTTTATTTTTTGCTAGGTAAATTTTAACTTGAAATCTTATGAAAATTCAGTATTCCCACCCTTTTACCAACACCTCTAAATAGCTTATTTAGAGTAAAGTAGATGTATCAGGTTAATTTATTAGGATGACAATGATCCAGAATAGTAAAACGAATGATCTTGACACATTTATTAAATTTAATATTCCTTTAGAAAACAAAATCATCAAATACAAAAACCGGTTTTACTACTATGACCCGGTGTTGCTGCACACCATAGAGAACATGTCTTTCTTGCTTCTGTTTCTACTCATCACCTCCCTGCTGACCACATGAGCTCGGATGTAGCCTTCCCTCCTCTCCTGGCTGTACACGTGACTGCTGGCCTCGCTCACTTGCTGTACACAACGCTCTATACTCTGGGTGTGCGAGGGCCAGGCAGGGACATGCATGGGGTTGTCCAGGAAAGCTCTGACTTGAACATTGGTGAGGCTGCAGGCAAGAGGGGGCTCACTGCCAGCCTGGATGTTATCCAGATCTATGAGATCAGTGAGGGTCTTGGCACCTAGATTGACTTCAGGAGTCTTCCTGACCCTGAAGGAATCGTCACCAACTGATTCGTCATGCCCAGATCCTCTCATAAGTCTCATATCCAAGATCTTTTTGACTGCCACTCTTCTCTCCTCCTCATCCTTACTGCAGAGCATTGTCTGCAGAACTGCCTCGGGATGAGCATATCAGCAAGATGTCCTCACAGTCTGCTCCACAATCTGAACAACCTTCCTTGGCTGACTCCTCAGGAGCTCAAGCTGGAAGAGAACATGCCTCGGACCTTCGGAGAACGATGACTTGACCTTGGTGTTGAACCAATTTGGCAAGTAGACACTCACGATGAATTGGACAATAAGTCTCAGGTTGTGAAGCTGGTTCCCTTTCAGTTTATGATGAGCGACCCAAATTCTGCAGAACCTGAGAGCCGTTGTGAGCCACCTAGAATGTGAGACTGGACCTATCTGCAGGTAAGCAAGTCTTTCAAGCATGACCCCAGTTTTGATGGCACTGCAAATGATGTAGCCATAGTACTGGTCAGTACTTAGGTCGTCAATGACAGTATGTGCAAGCTCAACGAGTGGAGGGCCAACTGTGATTTTTTCAAAGCTCGGATTTATTTCTAACTCAGTGGCAGAGTCCAGCATCTTGCCAAGAGGACCAGACCATCTGTTGTTTGAAAGAGTCTTGCCATCCAGCTCCTGGATCAGATGTCTGAGTGGCAACTCGTTGGTGTGGAGGTCACAAACAATCCAGACCAGCTTCCTCCCAATCTTCCGCTCTATCCACTGTATGACCCCCCCTTGCCACCCTGTGTTCGTGTTGGTGCTGTTCCCTCCAATGGTCTGCAGGGCCTGGTCTACGTTCCTCTCTCTGAGCCAGTTCACAATGTTATCTGCCACTATCTCAGCTGGTTTCCTGATGTCATCTTTCTCTGGAGTGAAATGCCACAAATACTTCCCTCCTAGTTCACTGCAGCAGAAGTAGTGTTCCTCCTTCACCATGGCAGGGAACAACTTGTCAGAATCTCCAACTTTCATGAAAACTTTAGTGTCATCCCTTCTCCCATCAAAGAACAAACAATTGATTCCATTTTCTCTTATCCCCTTATCAAACTCCTCTTCTAGGTTACTGACAGTTTCTCCTGAGCTCTCCTTACTTTGTTATGATCTATCACCAGGTGAACATCATCAGGTGTTATCAAACCACCGTCAATCCAGGCAGCTGTTGCTATCTCTGCAGTTTCTCTGAGACCAGTGTGGTGTCGCATGCTGGCCAGAGCTATGCTCGGGATATCTTTCCTATTTCGAATCTTATGCCTGGAAGGTTTGGGATCATTATTTTCTGGGTAAGGGACAAAGTCACCATTCTCCTGGTGAGCACTCGGATCAGCCATGGGGAAGTCATTAAACTCTGAATCAGCTTGACTCCAATCATCGGCCTTTTTTACCTCACCCTGGGCCTTCTCAAGTCTCTTTTCCTCGGCAACTCTTCTCCTCTTCTGTCTCTCTGTGGCAGCCTCCTGTCTCTTGGACTCCGGAATATCTTGGCTAGAAATCATGAGAGCCCCTATACTGCCAGTCTTCTCTCTCTGTGCTTTGACAAATGCCAGTTCGATCACAGGAATCTTCAGTTCACGCTTGCAAATACAGGAGATGTGGGCCTCGGATTTACAGTCACGATCGCATCCAAACTCAGGACAGAGAACAATTGGGCACTTGCAAGTAATTATGTCAAATAACTGGTCCAGTTGCTTGGCGAAGCTGTCCTTAACTGCAAGTTTTCCTCTCCCAAGAGAGATATCTCTTGCCTTTTCCCAACTGGCTAGCAGTCTCTCACTAATCTTCTTCTGACTTGTTATGACTGGAGGCTTGAACTGAGCGTTAGCCAGAGTGTACTGTGCCAAGACAGCTTTGGTCATATCACTGGCAATGTCTTTGTTTGTGTAAGTTCTTTGGTTCTTTTCACTGATTTGCCTGATTAAAACACCGTATCTCAAAGCATCTCTCAATGTAGGCAACTCCGACTTCAGGAGCTCTCTCCCAGACCCAAGATAGTGACTGAGATGGCTGGATTTTTGGTTCCTCGTCCTGACACAAGCAGCCATCGCAAATATTATCAACTTATAAATGCATCAAAATCTGAAACAGAAAAAAATATTGTTAGTTGGGTTGTTAAAGAATGAAGTCAGAAAGCAATGTTCACTATTTAATTGTAATGCACTAATGCAGCTGTACCTTAGATTTTCGATAAATTTCACGCTAAAATTTACCTAGCAAAAGGTTGCAAAATATTGAAACTGAAATTATTTTCTGTTTATATACACTAAAATCTACCAAAAAAGTGATGGGCCATTAGTTTTAGCTGATCTTCCCTCCTATGACACACCCTAATATGTAGTGGTGATGGGTGGTGTTATATGCAGTGATGATGGATGGTGTTATATGTAGTGATGATGGGTGGTGTTATATGTAGTAATGATGGATGGTGTTATATGTAGTGATGAAGGATGTTGTTATATGTAGTGATGATGGGTGTTTTATATGTAGTGATGATGGGTGGTCTTACATGTAATGATGATGGTGCTGGTAGTGATGGTAGTGATGGTGGTCCTATATATAGTAATGATGGATGGTGTTATATGTAGTGATGATGGGTGGTGTTATATGCAGTGATGATGGATGGTGTTATATGTAGTGATGATGGGTGGTGTTATATGTAGTGATGATAGGTGGTGTTATGTGTAGTGATGATTGTGCTCGTAGTGATGGTAGTGATGGTGGTGCTATATATAGTAATGATGGATGGTGTTATATGTAGTGATGATGGGTGGTGTTATATGCAGTGATGATGGATGGTGTTATATGTAGTGATGATGGGTGGTGTTATATGTAGTGATGATGGATGGTGTTATATGTAGTGATGAAGGATGTTGTTCTATGTAGTGATGATGGATTGTGTTATCTGTAGTGATGATGTATGGTGTTATATGTGGTGATGATGGACGGTGTTACATGTAGCGATGATGGGTGGTGTTATATGTAGTGATGATGGTTGGTGTTATATGTAGTGATGATGGATGATGTTATATGTAGTGATGATGGGTGGTGTTATATGTAGTGATGATTGATGGTGTTATATGTAGTGACGATGGATAGTATTATATGTAGTAATGATGGGTGGTGTTATATGTAGTGATGATGGATGGTGTTATATGTAGTGATGATAGATGATGTTATATGTGGTGATGATGGATGGTGTTATATGTAGTGATGAAGGAAGTTCTTATATGTAGTGATGATGGGTGGTGTTATATGTAGTGATGATGGGTGGTGTTATATATAGTGATGATGGTGCTCGTAGTGATTGTAGTGATGGTGGTGCTATATATAGTAATGATGGATGGTGTTATATGTAGTGATGATGGGTGGTGTTATATGCAGTGATGATGAATGGTGTTATTTAGTGATGATGGGTGGTGTTATATGTAGTGATGATGGGTGGTGTTATATGTAGTGATGATGGTGCTCGTAGTGATGGTAGTGATGGTGGTGCTATATATAGTAATGATGGGTGGTGTTATATGTAGTGATGATGGGTGGTGTTATATGCAGTGATGAAGGATGGTTTTATATGTAGTGAAGATGTGTGGTGTTATATGTAGTGATGATGGATGGTGTTATATGTAGTGATGAAGGATGTTGTTCTATGTAGTGATGATGGATGGTGTTATCTGTAGTGATGATGGATGGTGTTATATGTGGTGATGATGGATGGTGTTACATGTAGCGATGATGGGTGGTGTTATATGTAGTGATGATGGATGGTGTTATATGTAGTGATGATGGATGATGTTATATGTAGTGACGATGGATGGTGTTATATGTAGTAATGATGGGTGGTGTTCTATGTAGTGATGATCGATGGTGTTATATGTAGTGATGAAGGATGTTGTTATATGTAGTGATGATGGATGGTGTTATCTGTAGTGATGATGGATGGTGTTATATGTGGTGATGATGGATGGTGTTACATGTAGCGATGATGGGTGGTGTTATATGTATTGATGATGGATGGTGTTATATGTAGTGATGATGGATGATGTCATATGTGGTGATGATGGATGGTGTTATATGTAGAGATGATGGATGGTGTTATATGTAGTAATGATGGGTGGTGTTATATGTAGTGATGATTGACGGTGTTTTATGTAGTGATGATGGATGATGTTATATGTAGTGATGATTGTTGGTGTTATATGTAGTGATGATGGATGGTGTTATATGTAGTGATGATGGATGGTGTTATATGTAGTGATGAAGGATGTTGTTATATGTAGTGATGATGGATGGTGTTATATGTAGTGATGTTGGATGGTGTTATATGTAGTGATGATGGGGGGTGTTATATGTAGTGATGATGGATGGTGTTATATGTAGTGATGATGGATGGTGTTATATGTAGTGATGATGGGTGGTGTTATATGTAGTGATGATGGGTGATGTTATATGTAGTGATGATGGTGGTAGTAGTGATGGTAGTGATGGTGGTGCTATATATAGTGATGATGGATGGTGTTATATGTAGTGATGATGGATTGTTGTATGTAGTGATGATGGGTGGTGCTATATGGAGTGATAATGGATGGTGTTATATGCAGTGATGATGGATGGTGTTATATGTAGTGATGATGGATGGTGTTATATGTAGTGATGATGAGTAGTGTTATATGTAGTGATGATGGGTGGCGTTATATGTATTGATGATGGTGGTAGTAGTGATGTTAGTGAGGGTGGTGTTATATATAGTAATGATGGATGGTGTTATATGTAGTGATGATGGGTGGTGTTATATGTAGTGATGATGGATGGTGTTATATGTAGTGATGATGGTGCTCGTAGTGATTGGTAGTGATGGTGGCGCTATATATAGTAATGATGGATGGTGTTATATGTAGTGATGATGGGTGGTGTTATATGCAGTGATGATGGATGGTTTTATATGTAGTGATGATGTGTGGTGTTATATGCAGTGATGATGAATGGTGTTATATTTAGTGATGATGGGTGGTGTTATATGTAGTGATGATGGGTGGTGTTATATGTAGTGATGATGGTGCTCGTAGTGATGGTAGTGATGGTGGTGCTATATATAGTAATGATGGATGGAGTTATATGTAGTGATGATGGGTGGTGTTATATGCAGTGATGATGGATGGTTTTATATGTAGTGATGATGTGTGGTGTTATATGTAGTGATGATGGATGGTGTTATATGTAGTGATGAAGGATGTTGTTCTATGTAGTGATGATGGATGGTGTTATCTGTAGTGATGATGGATGGTGTTATATGTGGTGATGATGGATGGTGTTACATGTAGCGATGATGGGTGGTGTTATATGTAGTGATGATGGATGGTGTTATATGTAGTGATGATGGATGATGTTATATGTAGTGACGATGGATGGTGTTATATGTAGTAATGATGGGTGGTGTTATATGTATTGATGATGGTGGTAGTAGTGATGTTAGTGAGGGTGGTGTTATATATAGTAATGATCTATGGTGTTATATGTAGTGATGATGGGTGGTGTTATATGTAGTGATGATGGATGGTGTTATATGTAGTGATGATGGATGGTGTTATATGTAGTGATGATGGGTGGTGTTATATGTAGTGATGATGGGTGATGTTATATGTAGTGATGATGGTGGTAGTAGTGATGGTAGTGATGGTGGTGCTATATATTGTGATGATGGATGGTGTTATATATAGTGATGATGGATGGTGTTATATGTAGTGATGATTGGTGGTTTTATATGTAGTGATGAAGGATGGTGTTATATGTAGTGATGATGGATGGTGTTATATGTAGTGATGATGGATGGTGTTATATGTAGTGATGATGGGTGGTGTTATATGTAGTGATGATGGGTGATGTTATATGTAGTGATGATGGTGGTAGTAGTGATGGTAGTGATGGTGGTGCTATATATTGTGATGATGGATGGTGTTATATGTAGTGATGATGGATGGTGTTTTATGTAGTGATGAAGGATGTTGTTATATGTAATGATGATGGGTGGTGTTATAGGTAGTGATAATGGATGGTGTTATATGCAGTGATGATGGATGGTGTTATATGTAGTGATGATGGATGGTGTTATATGTAGTGATGATGAGTGGTGTTATATGTAGTGATGATGGGTGGCGTTATATGTATTGATGATGGTGGTAGTGGTGATGTTAGTGAGGGTGGTGTTATATATAGTAATGATCTATGGTGTTATATGTAGTGATGATGGGTGGTGTTATATGTAGTGATGATGGATGGTGTTATATGTAGTGATGATGGTGCTCGTAGTGATGGTAGTGAGGGTGGTGTTATATATAGTAATGATGGATGGTGTTATATGTAGTGATGATGGGTGGTGTTATATGTAGTGATGATGGATGGTGTTATATGTAGTGATGATGGATGGCGTTATATGTCGTGATGATGGATGGTGTTATATGTAGTGCTGATGGGTGGTGTTATATGTAGTGATGATGGATGGTGTTATATGTAGTGATGATGGATGGTGTTATATGTAGTGATGATGGGTGGTGTTATATGTAGTGATGATGGGTGGTGTTATATGTAGTGATGATGGTGGTAGTAGTGATGGTAGTGATGGTGGTGCTATATGTAGTGATGATGGATGATGTTATATGTAGTGATGATGGATGGTGTTATATGTAGTGATGATGGGTGGTGTTATATGTAGTGATGATGGATGGTGTTATATGTAGTGATGATGGGTGGTGTTATATGTAGTGATGATGGATGGTGTTATATGTAGTGATGATGGGTGGTGTTATATGTAGTGATGATGGATGGTGTTATATGTAGTGATGATGGATGATGTTATATGTAGTGATGATGTATGGTGTTATATGTAGTGATGATGGATGGTGTTATATGTAGTGATGATGGATGATGTTATTTGTAGTGATGATGAATGGTGTTATATGTAGTGATGATGGTTGGTGTTATATGTAGTGATGATGGGTGGTGTTATATGTAGTGATGATGGATGGTGTTATATGTAGTGATGATGGATGATGTTATATGTAGTGATGATGGATGGTGTTATATGTAGTGATGATGGATGATGTTATATGTAGTGATGATGAATGGTGTTATATGTAGTGATGATGGATGGTGTTATATGTAGTGATGATGGGTGGTGTTATATGCAGTTGTAATGAGACAGGGGTTTAAGAGGTAGGAAGTATAGATAGTAGGAATGTAAAGATATAAGAATATGGTAGCATGGCCGGTTAGTTATTTACTCTGTCAATACCCTTATCTTTTCTCATATGTCAATACACATATATTACATATCACTTAGTACGTTCTTAAGGGACAATTTGTTAAATACCACTTCGATACAACTATTTATTCATTCACTCAATGACACGGACACATCAATATCACTATTATATTGGAGTTCCTAGCACATTATTTTTACGTTACTCGGCACTGACTCGGACACAAACATGAAAGGAATACACTTCCCACAGTAGATAATTCAACCTAGGAATCGTTCTGACAAGACTCACATTTGACCTGACGTAGGCCCAGTGGGTGCTCACTGTGCTGCCTCCTATGAGAGAATCTGCTTACTTGGTGATGCCAGGATCTCCCTCCGGACCTGGGGAAGGGACGAGCGTGACTTTCCTTATTTGAACAGAGTGACGACCCAAACGGGAGAATCAGAATGACCAGAGTGACAGAATGACAATCAGCAGAATGACCCAAATGAGCCCGTGGATGGGACTGCAGCGCCTTTATATGGGGGAGGAACAGCCGGCGTTTGACCTCCGCCAATTAACACTAAACTGGTTAGATCTGGACAGCTGTGTCCAGGTGTGGTCATGCCCAGGTATGTCTTGGTCAGGTGTGGTTGTAGGTCAAGTCCCCAGCTAATTCAAGTAATTCGCGGACGAGGTCAGTTCCCTCGGGTCCCGACCCAAGATGTGTTTACCTGGTATGTGGTGGTACCACGAGGTCTGCAGTGTACTCGCTGTTATATGTGTTGCAATTCTCTGGGCTGTAAGGTATAGTCTGATAATCAATCATTACACATTGATGATGGATGATGTTGTAATATGTAGTGATGATGGATGGTGTTATATGTAGTGATGAAGAGACAATAAAATAATAACAGTTTAATGCTACACAAAGAAATGCATCATATTCATTAGCAGTATATATAGGTCAGAGTCATGTGGGTGATGTCACTGTTCGCTGCCATGCAAGACAGTGGTTCATATACATTGGACGTCATATTCTAATTGAAGACTAATCAGTGTGGGCTAGCAAATTTGGGATAAACAGCAAGATTGTGCCCAAGCACCCCCAATTCAATATAGTAATTACAAAGTTCATGATACAATAAGCCAGGTGGCCTGAAGTCGTTGGCAGTGTCACATTCAATAATATAGTGTTCAAGTGTATGCTTTAAAGGTTTATCACAAAGTTTATATGCTGAGTGTTCCGGTATGGGCATAGCGTTACTAACTTGCCAGGTGTGTCTGTATCCTAGCCTAATTCTGGCCACAACTACATCAGATTGTCTGGTTCTGTCCTTATGCTGGCCATACCGGTACCTCTTGTCACAAAATTTGTCATATTTACTAATGCTACAACTGCCAGGTCTCTGTGCATTTCTCAGTTCTTCTAGATCAGAGTTCATGATTCTGACTTGAATGTTTTTTAAGTACAGCATTGGACAGGCCAAGGTCACGGTCAACATTTTCTTTCTTACATGCCTCATTGGCCAGTCTATCAGCACGGTCATGATATTTAATTCCATCATGGGATGGAATCCACACAAATTCGATACGAGAGTTGTTCTCATTGGCAATTATCACATTTCTTTTAATATCACATACAACTTTAGACATAGAACCTGATGGGCAGTTCATTGATTTCAAAGCACTTTGAGAGTCATAGAATATCACCCCACCTCCATTTTCTTTAAGGTAGTCTGTAGCTAAGTAGGTTCCAATTAGTTCAGTTTGTGTTGTGCTGGCCCAGTTGTTCAGCCTTTGCTTGTTTGACACTATCATCACTTTTTCTTTATATATTACAATTGTACAGCCTGTTCTACCTGTGTTTGTCCGCACAGAACCATCAGTAAAAGCATAACATCTCATCACATCGGTGTTTAACATTTGCTTACTACCAACAGGTGTGTAATTAATTGGAACTGATATATCCAGCCAAGGAGGAATGGCATTAATGGGTTCGTCTGGAGTGATTGGGACATTCAGTTTCAAAAGATCTGCAACACTTTTATGAAGCCACGCCCCAAAGAGAGTCTTTTGTGGAAGGTTAGAAAGTTAGTCAGGATTACTTAGATAGAACATCAACTCAATTTGAGCTGTAGTTTGGGGACCATTGTTCTTCAAAACTTTGACACAAAACATGGTATTAAGTAGAGCTATCCTCTCAGATAGGGAGGGCAGTCTGGATTCTTTCCTCATGTTTACAAATCTGGTTGATTTTGAGCATCCTAGAATGATGCCCATTGCTTCATTTTGCACTACCTCAAGGTTGTTGAGTTGTTTAGACGGAATAGTCACAAGATGGAGAGCATGATAGTCAACTACAGAACGAATGAAGTGAACATAGAAAGTACGAGCATAGGTGATGTTAATTCCATAGCCCTTGCCAACAAGGGTTCTGAGGGGTTTAATGCGCTGCATTAGTTTGGCACGATGGTTGCCGACAAAGTTTGCATCATTTACACAAATTCCAAGATATTTATAAGAGCTACATAGTCCCAAGGTCATGCTGTTAATGTTAGAGTCAAGAGGCAGAGGGTGAGCAGGACGAGGATTGAGGACCCCCGTCTTGTCAACAGATATTGCACTCTAGTATAAACACACACACATACACACTACTTTGCTGTCACTCGTAATCGAGTATGATGATCGTCCAGGTATGAGACAATAATATGAGTTATTAAGGATGTCACCTTCGTTGGTGAGCTCTGGGGTGCCTAAAGAGGTCGATACGGGACCGGCAGAGTCGTTGACAGATGTTTCACATGTGGATGGCTCTATCTTTTGCGGGAGTGGTGCCGGCAGCGTCTTTCCGACGTTGGCGCTGGTCTGCCTCGGTTTGCAGTTGGGCTAACTCGAAAGTATTGCACCTTCTCGTGTGGTGATCCTCCAAGCGTTGCTGTGTGGAGTAATCGCCTCCCAGATGAGGGAGTCGATTTGGTACTTTTTCAGGTTTGTCTTAAGACCAGGGCTCCCACAAAGCAAAACCTTGAATTCCCCAAACTAACTTGAAAATTTCCCGAGAATGAATAATATTTCTAAAAAAAAATCTCTTAATTTAATTACTATGAATTATATTAGTTTTTTTTATAAACCTTCATGCATAAAACTCTCTCTCTCTCTCTCTCTCTCTCTCTCTCTCTCTCTCTCTCTCTCTCTCTCTCTCTCTCTCTCTCTCCAATACACGCACTAGCAGACAGTAAACTAGTAAATTATTTGCAATGGAGAAAATGGATCAAATGAAGTCTTAAACCATTATTATGAAAAATACATCATTTTGCAATAAGTATATAATTCACTAACCACTCTTAAACTTAATGGAATTGTAGTCTTTGGAATAATAATTACATGTTCTTTCATAATAATCACATTTCCCGCAATTTCCCCCCAAATTGTCATTTCCTTAGATTTTCCCTAAATCCACTGAAATTTCCCGATCTAGGAACCTTTTCCCCAAAAGTGGGAGCCCTGCATGCCTGTCAGTATCGGCCTCTTGAGTCACCTCAGATTTCACCAACGAAGGTTCCCTCTAAGAACACATGAACAGTTAAATATAAAGTTGGCCACGCTATTAAACAGGAAGGTATTACCGCCTGGGAAGATATTGGAAGCATAATGTATTGTCTAATGGTAGACCCTACTGCCATATGGCATCACGAAAATTGTGACCAAATCCCAGGTTGCTGATCTGACTTTCTGCCTCATTTACACACAATTGCAAGGTCTCAATTGTTTCTCTTACCTGGACAAAACAACATACATGCTGTATATTGTTTCTCACTATTTATATTTTTTCTTCTTTTTTTGTATTTATTTATGGTTTCATTATTATAATAATAATAATTATTATTATTATTACTTGTGGAATCGCCGCCCTCCGGGCGGCTCTTTCACTAGGCCACGGTAGGACGCCACCCTCCGGGAGGCTCCACATTGTCTCACTGTAGTGCATTAAGGTAGGCCACATTTTTGGTTTTGCCATTAGCAGCAAGTATGTCCAGATTTTTGCCAGTTCCCACTCTGCAGCATCCAACATAGAACTGTCCATGAGAGAAGCAAGGAAACACCAGGTTTAGGCCAACCATCTTTAGGGACTGTCCCTGGCTTTTGTAGATGGTCATGTCAAAGCTCACAATAACCGGGAACTGAAGTCGCTTGAACTCAAATGGCAGGTCAGTTGTGATGAGAGGTATCCTTGGTATAAAAAGGTCCTCTCCTTTAGCTTTTCCTGTCAGTATTGTAGCTTCCAGGTAGTAGGTAGGTAGTAGGTAGTAGGCAGCTATCAAACAGGGAGGTACTGCCGCCTGGGAAGATATTGGAAGCATAATGTGTTGTCTAACGGTAGACCCTGCTGCCATATGGCATCACAAAAATTGTGACCAAGTCCCAGGTTGCTGATCTGACTTTCTGCCTCATTTACACACAATTGCAGGGTCTCAATTGTTTCTCTTACTATTGACAACACAACATACATATATCGTTTCTCACTAATGATCTTTCTTTTTCTTTCTTTATGGTTCCATATTATTATTATTATTATTATTATTATTATTATTATTATTATTATTATTATTATAATTATTATTATTATTCACCACCACCACCACCACCACCACCACCATTATTATTATTATTATTATTATTATTATTATTATTATTTTTACATTTTCGCCCTCTAGACCCTGATGTGGGTCAGTGACCTGTGTCCGGGTGGGCTAATACCCGTAAAAAAAAATGTGGCATCATGTTCTTCACCAACAGTCTTGTGCCATTGCAGAGGATTGGTGGTTCAAAATTTCTTAAGAGCATTACAGGAGTTCCAATCTTGAGAGTGAGATGGTGAGGATGCATTCCAGCGGGCTCCAAAGAATTAAGGAATTCTGCAGGGTACTGGACTGCTTGGTCCTGGTCGATTACTGTATCAACAGATTTGAATGAGGTCTCACTGCCTGGAAGCTGTCTGAGTAGGGTGATGTTGATTTCAGCCACCGTTTCATTCTTTGGTGCCAGAATTGCGCGTTTACGCAGCCACTTGTGATCCTTGTAGCGGTGAATAATGTTTGGGTCGACCATGTTAGTAAGCTCAGTTGAGGACTTTACAACATTTCCACATCTTTGAGGAATGATTATTTGTCTTTCTGAATCGACAGGGAAAGTTTCATTCCTAATCTGTAGTAGAAGGTTTGCAAACCGTCCAGCATCCTGATCTCCTTGTAGACGTACTCTCATGTTTGTGGATAGGGTGAGTGTCTGAACACTTGTACAAAGGTATGATGCCTTGAGGCATGCATTCAGTTCAAAGTAGTCTCAAACAATAGCATTCAAAGGTGTTGGGTTGAACCGTGTAGACACGTCCCAAAGCATTGCCTAACTTTATCCCTGGATATCCTTCAACATCGGATCCTTGAGCTCTTCTATGGAACTTTTTTCATTGAAGCTTGCCATATGTAGAACTTGGGTACCTCAACATACAGGAGTATTTGAGCAAAATCATCTTCCTGTGAAAGCTTGAAAAATGCAGTGAGGGTCGTATCAGCAGGATTTGTCATTCGACTTTGGAGGGACTCTTCTGTGAAGTATACTGTTGGACATCGTTCGTGTATGGGAAAATTTAAATTCTCCATAGGGCTTCATTGCTGCATATACAGTATAACGGCCTTGCTGAGACTGTCACCTCATCATGATTTTCATCCTATTCCAATGCAAAGATCGCTTGGTCAGAACCTTTGTTGACGTATTTGCAGACATACTTGATGGACTTGGCTGAATTGTAGAACTCCACATTGATATGCGCATTGAATGCTTTACTTAAAAGAGGATTTTAGGGGACCACCCATTTGTTGTCTACTGATATTTCACTGTCTGTTCCAGGTCGCAACACTGCTGTAAAACCTCCATCGCCTGGCGCTCTTCTCCTGTACGGAGGATAGCCATCTCCTCCACTCTGAGTATCATTTATCAGATCTTTTGGGAAGTTTTTAGTGCAACGTCCATCTTTCATGCATGGAGAGTGTCTGTTGAATGGTCCACATGGCCCATGAATCTTTGCTTCTTGATAATCTCAAGGAGAACTGGATCTTCTTCTGTATCAGGAAACTCTGCTCGTATGCAGTTGTCAATCATGTTCGGTCGAAGTTTCTCTTTCAGCCACATCAAGACATGGGCATGTGGTAGACCTCGTTTCTGCCACTCAATGGAATACATGTAGCACCGTGTAGGGCCAAAGATTGATGCTTTTGTAAGCAAGTTTATGAGTTTGTTCACTTTCTGACGAAATACTCTCGCTGCAATGTCATGCCGATCTTGTCCATCAATAGTTCATTAACGGTGTATGTAAGTTCAACGATGTTTTTCACTACAGCGGTACAGCAACGTATACTTTTTAGCAATAAACTGTTATTATGTTATTGTCTGATCATCACTACATATAACACCACCCATCATCACTACATATAACACCATCCTTCATCACTACATATAACACCACCCATCATCACTACATATAACATCATCCATCATCACTACATATAACACCACCCATCATCACTACATATAACAGCATCCATCATCACTACATATAACACCACCCATCATCACTTCATATAACAACATCCATCATCACTACATATAATATCATCCAGCATCACTACATATAACACCATCCATCATCACCACTACATATAACAACCATCCATCATCACTACAGATCGGTAAAGTAGTTTCCGAGATTCACGTGCGGACACACACACACACAAACAGACATACCTCTCTGTTTTATATAGATATAGATCATTGTCTAATCATCACTACATATAACACCATCCATCATCACTACATATAACACCATCCATCATCACTACATATAACCCCATCCATCATCACTACATATAACAACATCCATCATCACTACTTATAACACCATCCATCAGCACTACATATAACACCATCCATCATCACTACATATAACATCATCCATCATCACCACATATAACACCATCCATCATCACTACATATAATGCCATCTATCATCACTACATATAACATCATCCATCATCACTACATATAACACCATCCATCATCATCACTACATATAACACCATCCATCAGCACTACATATAACACCATCCATCATCACTACGTATAACATCATCCATCATCACCACATATAACACCATCCAACATCACTACATATAACACCATCCATCATCACTACATATAACATCATCCATCATCACTACATATAACACCATCTATCATCACTACATATAACACCACCCATCATCACTACATATAACACCATCCATCATCATCACTACATATAACACCATCCATCATCATCACTACATATAACACCATCCATCATCATCACTACATATAACACCATCCATCATCATCACTACATATAACACCATCCATCATCATCACTACAAATAACACCATCCATCATCATCACTACATATAACACCATCCATCATCATCACTACATATAACACCATCCATCATCATCACTACATATAACACCATCCATCATCATCACTACATATAACACCATCCATCATCATCACTACATATAACACCATCCATCATCATCACTACAAATAACACCATCCATCATCATCACTACATATAACACCATCCATCATCATCACTACATATAACACCATCCATCATCATCACTACATATAACACCATCCATCATCATCACTACATATATCACCATCCATCTTCACTACAGATCGGTAAAGTGCTTTCCGAGATTCTCGTGCTGACACACAAACAAACAAACAAACACACAGACATACTTCTTTGTTATATGTATATATATATATATATATATATATATATATATATATATATATATATATATATATATATATATATATATATATATATATATATACATACAGAGAGAGAGAGAGAGAGAGAGAGAGAGAGAGAGAGAGAGAATGATTATTATTATTAGTATCATTATTATTATTATTGTTATTATTATTATTATTATTATTATTATTATTATTATCATAATATTTTTGCTAATCCTGAAAAAAAAGAAGGATGAGAAATTTCCCTCATTACATAACGCTATAAAGAGATGCACGGGTCCGAATGCTGCAAAAGACGTGAGGGGTAACAATGCCACGAAAGAGATGTGCGGTGGCAATGCTCCAAAAGAGGTAAGCAATCACAATGCTACGAAAGGGATGCCCTTTCGTAACAATACCAAAAAAAGATGTCATACTTTTCTTATCATACCACATCACAGACGAGGCCCGTGGGTCACAGGCACCATTAAGTACAAAAGGTTTTGTACTTTATGGGAACTAACTACAAGTGTGACTGACCCAGATAACAGCACACTCACTGAGGCCAATTAAAAAATTGACCGTTCATAAATAATTATAATGAAGTTGGAATTTTTAAATATTGTAAAACTCTAGCTCAGTTTATTACTGTAGTGATGAGGTAGTGATGATGAATGGTGTTGAATCGGCTGCTTGTCCAATTAACCAGTCCGTTCACACATATTTATATTTGGGTTTTAAGTAACGAAACCCAAACGGTAGTTCCTTTGTTTTATTATAAAAGGTTGTCGATATAATTCCTGAGTGTATATCAACCGTAAGTCTTACTCTCTAGGAGTGAATGAGAGGGGGACGGCGTTTATGTATAATAAACGTTAGTTGAGGTGAGCTACTGAAGTTTAAGGGAATCGCAGTGCATGCTTACAGAAATGCTGAGCTATGGGTCTCGCCCTCTTGGGTGAGTTGCCCGCTCACGTGTCCATATCATGTCTTATTCATAGACAGTGGAAAGTTACAGGGTGGTGAATCTGAATATAATATCAGATGTATTGACCCATTTATATAATACGTTCTGTTGATAAGACAGGGGCCTATTACATCGCTCGGTCACCTACCAGCCGAGCTCCGTGAGGCCTAAATAACTCACAGAGTACAGTACATCCTAGACAACCCTAACCATGTTATAAACAGTGTTACGAGTTGGGGATTTAGAATATAGTTAAAAGTCTACCCAGATCCCAACAAGCAACAACAAAAAAAAAACATAGACAATCGGACTATAAACGGGTTGACAAAGGATGCAAGTTTTTGTTGTGTATAATAAAGTACCATAAATTCCTTAACAAAATGTTCAGCTTTCTATAATTTACCCTTACCCATACTTAACCTAAACATTAACAGTATATACATATTTATACAACATACAATAATTTGAAGCAAGGTGGAGGTGGGGGAGGCAATACAAGATTACAAATACTTAAGTGCAGAGCTGAGATGGCTGACGAGTAAGGCTGAGTATTGTAGAAGACGGTAGGTAGTCACTGTGCCGTAGGTTTCCAGGATAGGTGATTCTGTGGTCACTTCCCAGAGTGAACTGAACTCTCATCGAACTGGAGCTTATGAAGAAGACTTGGAGGAGGTGACGCAACAACCAGGATATGGAGAAGGGAAACCCCGGACTGGTAACTAAGAGTAGTCATACTCGGGTTTCGTCCCAATGTAATGACCACGGTCTTACACGTCAGTTAGCGCCAAAATCAAATGATTCATATTACGCTCAATAGCCCACAAAACATGTAACTCGGCTTTCGTTTGAGTCCTCCATCTGAGGAGTCCGTTTTCTCATCACTTGAAGACACCTCAGTCCTCCGTTATCCCATTTTCTCTGACTTACTGAAACCAACCTCTCTATAAAATGAATGTGAGTGTGAGAGAGAACACCTTTGTTTTGAGTCAACTTAGATATGTCTGTTTACAGTTGGAACATTCAAGATCCATTGTGAGTGGGGTAGAATGCTTCAACTGTCCTTATCGTTAGTAGAACGTGTCAAGTAAGTGAGTGTCGAGTTTGCCTGCAAGAATGGCGTATTTTATGTCGTCCGTGGGGGGTATCCATGAGTTTCTGATCGCGCCTGAAGTTATATCATTTTGTCGCCCCGACATCAGAGAATCTGATGTTTATAGTTTAATTAGTGTCAGTTGTCTATTTGAGAAAGTCATTAATCTCCTGAACTATTCTGTCAACTGGTATAATCTCCAAGATCTAGCGCCTCCCCGTGAATAGCCCCGTGTTCGCCTCAGACCTAAGCTTGCAGAATTAATGTTATCGACGTGTATGTTCCACCTTTTCCTGGTAATCTCAACCTCTGATTAGATTATATGAATAGACATAGGAAATTACCCTGATCAAGAACACCGGAGTTCATAACTAAGTATACAGTGATCCAAAATGATAGAGAAGTTATGTTGTTGGTAAGATCGACCCTTCTGGTATGAATATGGAGGCCCAAGCTGCCCAGCAGGTGCACATATATACCTCTACACGAGGGAGAATCACGCATTCGTGACTTCCTCAACGTCTCTCCAGGTACATTAACGTGTGTTCCCGCCGCCTATTAATTCAGTTTAACTTAGTCAATTTTGGTGAATATCAGTGCTCATGTGTTAACATAGTGAATTCTGTGCCAATTAAGTCAAGTAACGTAGAGATTTAGATATTGTCGGAACCGTTGCCAGGAGTATGTTTTGTATAGTTGAAGTTAGACCTTTACGCATTCGTGACTTCCTCAACGTCTCTCCAGTGTGTTGAGCTGAATACTCATCGGCTAACGTGGGGCGGTAACCGGGTTGGACGATGCCGTTAATTCGACAGGACTGAACTGGGAAGTCCATTTCCTGCAAACCAGGCGCCCACTCCCTGAACGTGTGTCGGTCTACAACCGACCCCTAACAGCGATCTTCATTTGTTGTAGAGACCAGCGTTACCCTGGCCTGGGGCACTCCTCACAGCTACATAGGCCGAAGTATTATGGCATCTTGTTTGGGGGATAACTAGCAGAAATATAGTATCCCAGGTTAAGTATTGAACCACTGAATGAGAGTTAAAAGTGCCATGTTGTTCCTTGTGAATTAACAGGAGGTATTGTATGTTGAGATAATTGTGGAGTTGTTCATTGTGCTATGTATTCATTGGTAGTGACCATGAAATGATAATCTGAGAGTACATAAGAACATAAGAATGGAGGAAACTGCAGCGGGCCTATTGGCCCATACTGGGCAGTCCCGTTTACACCCAACCCCTACTGCTCATATAAGCATCCAACCTATGTTTGAAGCTATTCAGCGTATTCGAGTTAATGATGATATTTGGTAACTTGTTCCATTCATCCACTACTCTGTTTCCAAACCAGTGTTTACCTATTTCACGCCTAAATCTATAATGATATAACCAAGAAGTGAAGAGTTAATTTGCTACTTGGTAAGGTAAGACCTGAGGGTCCAGTGATATCTGGTGTGTACCCAGTACTGAATATCATTTGGCAGAGTGACAATACCACAATTGTCGATTGACGTAATAAGCATTTGGAGGTATTTAATGAGGTAATAAGTTCTTGAAGTGTTTGATGACTTAAGAAACAAATTGCAGTTCTGTTTTGTCTGAGTGAATCTAAGATGCATCTTATCCAATCATTGTGTTAATAAATATTGAATTAGTAATCTACGTCTACGAGTATCACCACTCTATCCATTCCCACTTTGGTTCTCAGAAAATAACTAACTCACGTGCCTAGAAGCTCGCTACCTAACAGTTAACTAAGAGATGTTATATTCTAGAAAATCCTGGGTGGTGGCAGGCTACCGTTGTAAGTATAATAAGTGTGGTAATAACAAAAACATGGTTTCCCAGGTTAATCCATGGTTTAGAATATAACTAGGACCAAATATATATAGGTAAAGAATGGAAGATATTAAAATATATGAAAGGAAATGAAAAGAAAGAACATTGACTTGGAGAACATAAGCAGAGAAGCATAAGAGTTACTTATATAAGAATATATAAGAATATAAGGTATACAGAGATAAAGAACATATAAGAATATAAGCAAGAATATATAAAGTGAGTATGTGTTTAAGGAATTGAAGAAGGATAAGTATATAAAACAGGATACTCATTGGAAAGAATGCTACAGAACAAATAAGTATATGAATAAATAGAATACTAACAGAAAAGAACAGCTGGATGGTAAATTATTGAAAAGAGGAAACTCGGCCCGTTACAAATGGTGACCAGCTAGTGGGATTATTTTCATTTGAGAACCAATTTGAAGGAATGAGGTGTGGTACTTTGGTGAATTTGTTTTCTCAAAATACAGTATACAGTAATGTACAATTTTGTCATCAGTAAAGAGTACAAATAATGGTGTGATTTAAAGTACAAACTTTTGTGTCAAGTACTGTACAATACTACTGTATTTGGAACTGCAAAGATATTTTTTTTAAAGAGTTAAGGGAAGAACTAACAATTGATTCACTTTCACAATTTTTTTTTTGTGAAAGAGTTATAATTTCTTTTGTGTCACAAAGTTAGGTAATGCACCAACTTTTTTTTGTAAGCTACCTAACTGATCTTTGTGAGTTTTTATTGTGTGAAATTTCAGAAGAGTGGTAATTGCACATTAGTGTAATTTTTTTTATGTTTGTGACCAGTGAATTAATCTATTGATGTTTGCAGACATTGAGTGGGCAGTTTACATCTTCCATGTTAAAAATGTGATGAACAGTGTTCATCTCTTGAGTGTCAACGGAAGTGTCATATTTACAAAGGTTATGTAATCCAATGTTTTATTTGTAGCTGTGGCATTTATTGGAAATATTGGTGTGATTTCAATAGAAAGTGTTCAGACTCTCACTTGAAGTATTTTTCTAACTTGAATTTATATTATATCACCTGAATTGAGTGTTATATGATTTCTCTGTGGGTGTTTTTAATTATTTTTGGTTCTTTTTCTAGTGACTTTAATTGTGATCTAACTAGAAAGGGTTTTAGTTCCCATTTGATGTCAGTTTATGACAAGTGAATTTATTGATATAACAAAAGTTTACTGTTAGAGATTTTTCCATATGGCATTTTTAATCTGTTTCTTTAACTGATAATTTCATTAAAGACTGCAATACAATTTCTTACAGTGCAGTCTTATATGCAGTGTTAATAAATGTGCTATATGTATTTGAGAACTAATGCCTGTGTATTTTCAGCAAATGTGTTGATTGGGTTGAGAACCCTGTGGTGAGATGGGTGCCTCTTAAGAATGCAATCTCTGAAACCAGATACTAGTTGAAATTACAAGCAAGGTCCACCAAGTGTTGAGTACAGCACATAGTCCAGATAATTGAAAAGAGACAGTGAATACTTGTCGAGTACCGAAAATCGGCTTGTCTGTTAGTCATTCCTGAAATGTAGAGTGATATTTTCATGGGACATTCTCGTCAAGTATCATCACTTAATGTTTTAGCATTACTCTGAGTACCTTGTGAAGTGAAACTGTGTGTTGTTTTCTTTAGAGATCGTTAATATTTTTTGTGTGACAGTCTCCGATACTATTACCAATAATTTTCACGATTATAATTTATAGAAGTATCCTATGCAAGTTTGTGTTAATGTTTACCCCCCCCGTGTCTTGAAGGGTGTTAATTGAGTTTATCTTTGGTGGGGTAGTTTTGTAGAAGTTTTGTTGGGACATCAACGCACGATGATCACAGTAGTTGTTAATAAGTTGCAACTCGTATACAAAGAAGACTGAGAAAGCTAGTGGTTGTCATGGCTACTAGAATTTGGGTGTTTGAGAAGGGAGAAGGTCAGATCTTACGTCTCAGGTTTACCCATCGTTATGTCAAACATCCAGAAATATGCGTGAGCGTCAATTCGGATTCATGTATATATGTTCTTTTTAGTAACGTAACCTCGAAAGCAGTTTGTTTGCTCACCGGTACAATACTTGGGTAGTATGAGCTAATCCCGGAGCGAGAAATTTCTTATTTAGATACTGCAGGGACCAATCTAGGGAACATTCCACAAGTATATGATGAATTATGTAAAGTCAGTCAAGCAAATGAAATCTCTTTATGTGCACCCCATTACTTGGCGATCCAGCTTGAACAGAAGAATGGGCCACAGTACCGACACCCTGAAAAGGCTAAGGATGTCTCTCATTGTTTTAGTCACTAAACCCAATGGTTCCAAACGCATGTGTTTAGATTTCCGAGCGGTAAACCAACATTTGAAAGTAGATCTACAATCCCTTCCCAGGTGTTAGGTTCTGAATAATAAGTTCTATATACAGGAGAGAACACAAACACCTGTATAGTTTTGTAGGTTCGGTTTACTGGATAAGAGTATGTACACAAAGGGAAGCAGCACTCTCCCCGGCTAGACTCCTTGATCAACTGCTATAGGCGACGTATGGCAAGTGATACATTAGCAGCTTCCATACGTCGCCAGGCACATTAATTAGGCATGTGGGATATGGTAATAACATTGCCACACGCTGCTAGCTACATAAATGGAGCACATACATAATATACATACATGACATATAATCCAGCATACATAATATACATACACCTCCCTCCCCCCTATACGCTCATAGCAAAGTCTTGAGCGGACCTTTTCTTTTGGATCCGTTCTGAGCGTCGAGGGACTTCATCACTGGGAAGGGTATGGGACTCAACACTGGTGGCGGGGCCAGCAGACGGCATTGTTACGGGTCGGAGGAAACGGCGGTTCCTCCACCACACACGACCACTGGGTAACCGCACCTGGTAGTCCCGTGACCTGCCGGGACCCATGACTACGCCTACTTTGTCCCAACGTAGGGAGGTCGGGTCCTGAACACGGACTTGGGTGCCGACACTCAACCTGGGGAGAGAACGGGCGTGGTCATTGTAGCGGGCGACGACGTCCTGAACACGTTCGGCGGCTCGGCGATCACAATCCTCTGTCTTGGCCTGCCACTCCTTGGAGAAGGATTGAGGGTGAGCAGGGACACAAGAACGAAGGGGGCGTCCATACAAGACCTGGGCAGGGGAGCGTCCGGTGTAGTTAGGTGTGTTGCGGAGTTCAAGAAGACCCCTGTCGAAGGCCTCGCAGTCAATGTTCCCAGAAGGGGCCACCTTAAGGATGAGGTGCTTCAGGGATTTGACAGCAGCCTCAGCGTGGCCGTTGGACTGCGGGTAATGGGGCGATGACAACACATGCCGGACTCCCCATCGGTCAAGGAACACAGCAAAGTCCCGGCTTGTGAACTGAGGCCCTCCGTCGGTTCGCAGGCGTACAGGAACGCCCACGTCACGGAAGTAGTGGCAGAACTTGCTGATGGTGGCGGCAGACGTCGTGTCATTACCGCACTTGATGACAACCGGCCAACCAGAGAGACGGTCGACGATAACAAGGAAGGACTTTCCTGACACACAGAAAAAGTCGGCCGACACAGACTCAAAGGGGCGGGTGGGGTTGTCGTCACTCATAAAGGGTTCCTGCTGCTGGCTGGGTTGTAATACGTGGCGGGGCTTACACACCTGGACAGCATTGGAGATGTCGGGGTCGATGCCAGGCCGGAACACAGTCTGTCTTGCACGCCGTTTGGTGGCCTCGGCTCCACAGTGACTGTCGTGGAGGCGAGCCAAGGCGTGGAGACTTGAAGCAGCAGGGACAACTACCGAGGGAGAGGTGCCACTGGCCAGAGGTAGGGGTAGGGCGGCAGCAGGGTAGTTGCTGCTCCCTTCGTGCACCCTGTTGGCGTGTTTTACCTCGAGAATCGGTGTTGGGAAGTCCTGGGAGATGATGGCCAACTCTTGGCAATGTCTGTAGGACAGCAAAGGAGTCGGGACGCCATTATGCACATCAATCCAGGCTTGACACGACCTGTTGCCAAAGGTGACGTGTGCATAGAGTGAACCTAGGGCCGGGGTCATCTGTGAACCATCTGCCATAAAGCGGAGATCCTTGGGGGGCGGTCCTAGATCACTTGGAGAGAGCCCCAAGCATTGCAAATGCTGGGGACCGATGACTGTAGCATCAGCGCCGGTGTCGGGCAACATCTGAAGACGGGATGACACACCGCCGTGGGTCACGATGACGCTGATGTACAGGGGGACTTTGGTCCTGGGACGCGGGGGGGAGCACACATTCCTAATGTGGCTCGAGCGTTGTCAGGAGCCTCTGATTGGAAGGCTGTGGGCGGCCCTCTCTGGTGGGAGGGGGCTGAAGCTTCCGCCGACGCGGTCCCTTGGGTATGTTGGAAGGGCAACACTTGTCATAGTGGCCCAGACGACCACACACATTGCACTGGACGCGTTTGGCTGGGCACCGTACTGTGAGTGACCAGTGGCCCTTACGGTCACAACTGTTGCAGGTAGACTGAGCAGCTGGACACACCTGTGTTCCGTGCTGCTTACCACAGTTGTTGCAAAATAAACCGGGCGTGGGCGTGGTGGGCGAAGGCGTAGGAACAGACTTCTTGTCCTTCTTGTACCGGGACACAGCGCGTACAGCTGTAGGGGGAGCACGGATGGCAGAGGTGGCACACCTGGCAGCCTCATAGGAGCGACATATCGTCAACACATCCTTAAGAGAAGAGGAAGAGTCGAGGGAGGTGAGGTGTTGGACAAGTTCCTCGTCCTTAACACCCATCAGGATCACCTGCCTCAACTGGGTCTCCTCGCACTGCTGGTGGTGGCCTGGACATATATCTACCTCTTCCGAGGCTCTCTTAAGACGCACGTAAAAGGCATCAAAAGACTCACCCTCCATCTGTCTGCAGCTAAACAATTCCCTCCTGCGCAGAGCTTCATTCTGCTGTCCTTTGATGTGCCGTTGTAGAACGTCCAGTACCTCCTCTACAGACAGCAAAGAGGTTGGGGGTACCTGCAACGTATGTTCCAAGACACGCTGAATTTCCAAGGACAGGCACATACGCAGCTGGATGAGTTGTTTAGGCTGTGACAAACTCTGGAGATCCACCATTGTAGAATAATCAGTCCACCGTCGCCGCCATTCACGAAAAGTCTGGAAAGTCTCATCAGGCTTCAAGATGGGCGGCGTTTGAGCTGCTGCTTTAGGTGGGGCTGGGGGGCGTGAAGGAAGCATGGATGAGGTATCTGAACCAGTCAGTACCGAGGCAGTGTTAGAGCCAGGGGCTTGGTTAACAGTGAGGCGAGATATCAAGGCTTCAAACCGTTCACTGTCTTCCAATCTCCGTTGGTGGTCTCGTTCTGCCTCTGCTTGCCTTCTGTGCTCATCCGCCAAACGTCTGTGGGCTTCATCCTCGCGTTTCTCATCTCTCATAAACTTCAGTAAGGCAATTATCTCTGGAGACAACGCTGAATATTGAGGTGAGGGACTGCGCGATGTGGGGGCTGGAGCGTCGTGGCCGGCCTGGTCATCCATCTCTGCGGGGCTATCACCCGCCTGGCTCATCCAGACGCTGGGTCCACGGCTACGTAAGGCGTGAGACATAACTACTTCCTCTGTGTACTATGTCTTAAATCAGTGTTGACCGGTCAGCCCGTCGTATCAACAAGATTTCAGACAAAAATTAATTAAATGCACAGATAAGTAGGTTATATATATAAAATATATATAAGAAGCAGCGCGGTGAGCGAGTGTTAGTACGTGTGTGTGTGGTGTCCCGGGCGGGTAGAGCGTCTCGCCCCAGCTGTGAGGGGGGGTGGAGGCGGCGCTGTGGGGGGGTGGAGGGAGAGGCGCGGCGACTCCCAGTCAGTCCAGTTACCCTCAGAACGCGGTCAGAGACGGGTGCACTGAACTCTACTCCTTACAAATGCCCAGAACGTGCCGTATACCTTGGGAATCCTTTAGAACAAGGTCACACATGAATGGCACGAAACACACAATGCACTAAACACTTCACAGAAAATCACTGTCACTGACACTGCTCAAAGTTGCGAAATTCTTCGAGGAGGGATGACGCGCGGGAATTGACCAAGGCGGGAGGAGTCCGTACGCCGGCTTTCCACAGACTTTGCACTTTCACTCGTAATTATCCAGTAAGATCGGATCACTGCGCCATGTTAGGTTCTGAATAATAAGTTCTATATACAGGAGAGAACACAAACACCTGTATAGTTTTGTAGGTTCGGTTTACTGGATAAGAGTATGTACACAAAGGGAAGCAGCACTCTCCCCGGCTAGACTCCTTGATCAACTGCTATAGGCGACGTATGGCAAGTGATACATTAGCAGCTTCCATACGTCGCCAGGCACATTAATTAGGCATGTGGGATATGGTAATAACATTGCCACACGCTGCTAGCTACATAAATGGAGCACATACATAATATACATACATGACATATAATCCAGCATACATAATATACATACACCAGGTTAGATGAATTAGTAGGAAAAGCTGCCGGAAATAAGTATTATGCTACTTTAGACTGGAAAGACGCAAATTATTAAAGTAATACTTAACGACAAAAGTCGAGACCTAACCCCATTTAGTGATGGAATATAACTTATGAAAGTTTATACGCTTATCTTTGGGTTTTTTTCAGCCAGTCCCGTTATTCTTTTTGTTTTACCAGAGAAGTAAACCTAGTGGTAGCCCCTTTTTGCAGCGAAGAACTGTGTGAGAAACTACCTTGATGACGTGATAGTGTGGGCTAATGATTTCACAACGTGGTGGACAGGCTGGCCAGTGTGTTTGATAGATTCGTAGAAATGGGAATCAAGTTAAACTTATTGAAGTGTCAGTCTGGCCAACAACAAGTGAAATTTTTAGGGCATATAATGTCAGAAAAAGGCATTGAACCAGATCCAGAGAATGTCCGAGCTGTATCAGATCATAAATCTAAACCCCCAATTAATGTGAAGCAAGTTTGCCGGTTTTTAGGAATGTGTAGATTCTACTGTCAACATGTCCCCAACTTTACCAAGATAGCTTATCCTTCACCGAACTCACTAAAGCAAATGTCACTTTCGTGTGGACTGATAAATGTCAGAGGTCCTTTGATACGTTGAAACACGCCCTCACGTCATTTCCAGTTCTCGTTAAAGCAGATGCCGATAAACCCTTTGAATTGCACAGCGATGCCAATGACGTCTGTGTAGGAGCTTCCCTCAATCAGGTGCAGACAGATGGCTCGTTACGTCCGGTCAGTTATTTTTCCAGAAAATTAAAACCCGCTGAGACTCGGTATTCTACCACTGATAAGGAAGCCCTCGGAATTGTATTAGCATGCCAGTTTTTCCATCATTTCTTTTGTGGGGCACACAATTTACTATCAAAACTGACCACCAACCTCTGACCTCAGTCTTCAGGAAGAAGACTAAGAATCAGAGAATGAACATCAACTGGTGGTTTTGCCAGGCAAGTTTGGCCAGTGTGAGACTTTTTGTGAAGGGATTTGTCAGTGTGTAGCCTGGGCCAGAGAAATGAGTAGATGTGTCTTACTGCAGTGAGAACATCGTTTGGTGTGAGTGATCAAGTTTACCTGGAGGTCCTATGCGCATAGGCCTAAGTTGGTGTAGGAGGTAGTGGGGCTGGACTTTAGTCACGGCTAGGCGTGTACAGGAGTACAGTGCATGGACCTAGTGCCGTTTAAGATGCCTGCATTGCAAAGTCACGGCTGGGCGTGTACAGGAGTACACGGACCTAGTGCAGTTTAAGACGCTTGCATTGCAGAGTCACGGCTAGGCGTGTACAGGAGTACAGTGCATGGACCTAGTGCAGTTTAAGACGCTTGCATTGCAGAGTTACGGCTAGGCGTGTACAGGAGTACATGGACCTAGTGCAGTTTAAGACTCTTGCATTGCAAAGTACAACAGGGAACCGAGGTTTTGGGGGTTTCATGTGGACCGGGTCGCTGGCATTATAGTCTATTTGAGTCCATGCTCTGACCACTTAGATCTTGCCTCGTCTCGTGAGTGAACAATGATTCTTCCGTGGTAGGGTCAACCCTAGTGCTTCGGTGACTGGATGGGGTCCGCCTAACTACTCCTAGCTTGAGATCTCAATTGCTGAATTTGGTGCTTGGACCCAGTGTTATACATATGTGATCAATCGCGTAGATGGAAACTACCGGTCATCCTAGTGGATGTTGTAGTTGAAAGTGTCCTACAAAGCTCCCGGTCATCCTAGTGGATGTTGTAGTTGAAAGTGTCCTACATAGCTACCTGTCATCCTAGTGGATGTTGTAGTTGAAAGTGTCCTACAAAGCTACCTGTCATCCTCGTGGATGTTGTAGTTGAAAGTGTCCTACATAACTACCTGTCATCCTAGTGGATGTTGTAGTTAAAAGTGTTATACATATGTGATCAATCGCCTAGATGGAAACTACCTGTCATCCTGGTGGATGGTGTAGTTACAAATGTACAAAAACTATAATTAAGGCCGGCCTGTTTTTATTATTATGTCTGTACTATTGATGTATGATTATGTTCTTCTGTGGGCCATGATCAGTATTGCCTTGTTAGTTTTATCTGCCCATGTCTGGGAGTTTTTGTGATTATTCATTTGAGTTGCAAAATTTTATGTATGTGAAAATTTTTTAACATGTGTGTTACCTGTATTGTTGACCATTACCCCAGTACTGCAAGATATTGTGTTTGAAATTGTGTATTTACTGTTAATGTTTTGTCGACTATACAGCATAATATTGAATCTTTGGGAGGGGAAAGCTTTGTAATGACCACGGTCTTACACGTCAGTTAGCGCCAAAATCAAATGATTCATATTACGCTCAATAGCCCACAAAACATGTAACTCGGCTTTCGTTTGAGTCCTCCATCTGAGGAGTCCGTTTTCTCATCACTTCAAGACACCTCAGTCCTCCGTTATCCCATTTTCTCTGACTTACTGACACCAACCTCTCTATAAAATGAATGTGAGTGTGAGAGAGAACACCTTTGTTTTGAGTCAACTTAGATATGTCTGTTTACAGTTGGAACATTCAAGATCCATTGTGAGTGGGGTAGAATGCTTCAACTGTCCTTATCGTTAGTAGAACGTGTCAAGTAAGTGAGTGTCGAGTTTGCCAGCTAGAGTGGCGTATTTTATGTCGTCGGTGGGGGGTATCCATGAGTTTCTGATCGCGCCTGAAGTTATATCATTTTGTCGCCCCGACGTCAGAGAATCTGATGTTTATAGTTGAATTAGTGTCAGTTGTCTATTTGAGAAAGTCATTAATCTCCTGAACTATTCTGTCAACTGGTATAATCTCCAAGATCTAGCGCCTCCCCGTGAATAGCCCCGTGTTCGCCTCAGACCTAAGCTTGCAGAATTAATGTTATCGACGTGTATATTCCACCTTTTCCTGGCAAGCTCAACCTCTGATTAGATTATATGAATAGACATAGGAAATTACCCTGATCAAGAACACCGGAGTTCATAACTAAGTATACAGTGATCCAAAATGATAGAGAAGTTATGTTGTTGGTAAGATCGACCCTTCTGGTATGAATATGGAGGCCCAAGCTGCCCAGCAGGTGCACATATATACCTCTACACGAGGGAGAATCACGCATTCGTGACTTCCTCAACGTCTCTCCAGGTATGTTAACGTGTGTTCCCGCCGCCTATTAATTCAGTTTAACTTAGTCAATTTTGGTGAATATCAGTGCTCATGTGTTAACATAGTGAATTCTGTGCCAATTAAGTCAAGTAACGTAGAGATTAGATATTGTCGGAACCGTTGCCAGGCGTATGTTTTGTATAGTTGAAGTTAGACCTTTACGCATTCGTGACTTCCTCAACGTCTCTCCAGTGTGTTGAGCTGAATACTCATCGGCTAACGTGGGGCGGTAACCGGGTTGGACGATGCCGTTAATTCGACAGGACTGAACTGGGAAGTCCATTTCCTGCAAACCAGGCGCCCACTCCCTGAACGTGTGTCGGTCTACAACCGACCCCTAACAGCGATCTTCATTTGTTGTAGAGACCAGCGTTACCCTGGGGCACTCCTCACAGTTACATAGGCCGAAGTATTATGGTATCTTGTTTGGGGGATAACTAGCAGAAATATAGTATCCCAGGTTAAGTATTGAACCACTGAATGAGAGTTAAAAGTGCCATGTTGTTCCTTGTGAATTAACAGGAGGTATTGTATGTTGAGATAATTGTGGAGTTGTTCATTGTGCTATGTATTCATTGGTAGTGACCATGAAATGATAACACAGGACAACAAATTTTTTATAATTCCCAGTTGCATGAGATTTCTTTACTGTTTCTTACCATTTTTGATCTGCTGATTTCATATTTGAAACCAGTTTTGTTCTGCATGCTCCAGTTTTCATGTAATTTGAGGTTTTACATTCTAGCCGTTTGCGGTCAAATTAATTAATTACACGATTATGGTATCAATAGGGAGATATAATTTTGTCTGTTTTTTCTTTCAGATTTGGTCATGGCTACAAAGAGAAATTAATGTGTGAACAAACCTGATGCCTTCTGTTATATTTGTGGATACTTCACGCTTATTCGTCAGAGGCGCAATATAACATCGTTTGTGAGGCGCGGCTATAAAGCGTACTTCGGACTTACTCTTGGCGACCAAGACAAAAAATGGGCTCCACATGCTGTGTGTCATAACTGCGAAGAAATGCTGCGTGACTGGACAAAAGGAAAACGTAAGGGCTTACCGTTCGGAATTCCCATGACCTGGCGAGAACCGAAGGACCACACAACTGACTGCTATTTTTGTCTGATCAATACGAAGGGTGTTGGCAAGAAAAACAGACATAAAATATCGTATCCTAGTATCCCTTCAGCAATTCGACCTACTTTGCACTCTGATGAGCTACCAGTTCCAGTTTTTAATGGGGTGTCTCCAGCTGAAGAGGAGGGAAGCGACAAAGACCAAGAGAGTGAACATGAAACTCAAGAAATACTTGCAGATTCCGACGATTCTTCTGATGGTACACCAGAGTCATCAACCCCTCAGAAGTTTAGTCAGCCAGAGCTGAATGACCTTGTGCGTGATTTGGGTCTCTCCAAAAATGCAGCAGAAGTTCTAGCTTCTAGGTTGCAAGAAAAGGCTCTACTGAACCAGACCACAAAAGTTTCAGACTTCAGAAAGCGGGAACAGGATTTTGTGCCATTCTTTACAGAGGAGAATAAGTTTGTTTACTGTCATAATATCCCGGGTCTTCTCCAGGAATTAGGGATTCCATTGTATAGTCCAAATGACTGGCGATTATTTCTAGATAGTTGTAAGCGTAGCCTGAAGTGTGTGCTACTACATAATGGTAATGTCTATGCAGCTGTTCCAGTGGGTCATTCTGTGTGCTTACGAGAGGAGTATAATGACATTAAATCTGTGATTTACCTGCTAAAATACCATGAGCACAACTGGACAATTTGTGTTGACCTCAAAATGGTGAACTTCCTTCTTAGCCAACAAAGAGGATTTACAAAGTATCCCTGCTTTCTTTGCATGTGGGACAGCCGAGCTAGAGACAGGCATTGGAACCTGAAGGAGTGGCCCTTACGTGAGACTCTGGAAGCTGGTATGCCAAACATTGTCAATGATCCAATCGTCAGTCGAGAAAAGATCATATTTCCTCCTCTCCATATCAAGCTGGGCCTGATGAAACAGTTTGTCAGAGCATTAAATACTGATGGTGAATGCTTCCAACACATAGTCTCTGCTCACCCTGCTTTGTCATTTGAGAAGATAAAGGCAGGTGTGTTTGATGGACCACAAATTCGTGCACTTGTACGTGATCAAGACTTTGTCAGAAAGATGGACGACAAGGAAAGGGGTGCATGGCTTTCATTTGTGGCGGTAATGGAAAACTTTCTTGGTAATAAAAAGGCTGACAACTATGAAACCCTTGTAGCAACCATGTTGTCAGCCTTTCATGACCTTGGATGCAATATGAGTGTCAAACTCCATTTCCTATATAGTCATCTTGATAGATTCCCTGAGAACCTAGGGGCAGTAAGTGACGAGCAAGGCGAGCGGTTTCATCAGGATCTCAAGACCATGGAAGACCGCTACCAAGGGAGATGGGACAAACATATGATGGCAGACTACTGCTGGAGCATTAAACGAGAGTGCCCTGAGACATTTCACAAACGCAAGAGCTTCAAGCGCAAATTCCTACCTGGCTAAAATGTGATTGGGCTTTGTCTCCTCATAGTAACAAATTTCTTACCTAACAATGAGTTTTATACAAATTTCAACCTTTGTTTTAGATGGAACATGTTTCAAATTGTGTTGTTGAATAAATTTAGAATATGTAATATTTTATTGTTTATTACCCAGCTAATTTAATGACAGTTTAATGACATATTTTTCAAGATAGACGACGAGGTCAATAAGACGAAGACGAAATTTTGAAATTTCAAAATACCTTGATTGCAAAAAAACTAGAGCTTACAGAAAGAAACTAACTTCAGATATGAGATCAGCACACCCAAATTAGGTAGAATCAAGTGTTTATAGCAATGCAACAAAAACTTTGTTGACCAGATTATAATCTGAGAGTATAATGATATAACCAAGAAGTGAAGAGTTAATTTGCTACTTGGTAAGATAAGACCTGAGGGTCCAGTGATATCTGGTGTATACCCAGTACTGAATATCATTTGGCAGAGTGACAATACCACAATTGTCGATTGACGTAATAAGTATTTGGAGGTATTTAATGAGGTAATAAGTTCTTGAAATGTTTGATGACTTAAGAAACAAATTGCAGTTCTGTTTTGTCTGAGTGAATCTAAGATGCATCTTATCCAATCATTGTGTTAATAAATATTGAATTAGTAATCTACGTCTACGAGTATCACCACTCTATCCTTTCCCACATTGGTTCTCAGAAAATAACTAACTCACGTGCCTAGAAGCTCGCTACCTAACAGTTAACTAAGAGATGTTATATTCTAGAAAATCCTGGGTGGTGGCAGGCTACCGTTGTAAGTATAATAAGTGTGGTAATAACAAAAACATGGTTTCCCAGGTTAATCCATGGTTTAGAATATAACTAGGACCAAATATATATAGGTAAAGAATGGAAGATATTATAATATATGAAAGGAAATGAAAAGAAAGAACATTGACTTGGAGAACATAAGCAGAGAAGCATAAGAGTTACTTATATAAGAATATATAAGAATATAAGGTATACAGAGATAAAGAACATATTAGAATATAAGCAAGAATATATAAAGTGAGTATGTGTTTAAGGAATTGAAGAAGGATAAGTATATAAAACAGGATACTCATTGGAAAGAATGCTACAGAACAAATAAGTATATGAATAAATAGAATACTAACAGAAAAGAACAGCTGGATGGTAAATTATTGAAAAGAGGAAACTCGGCCCGTTACAAATGGTGACCAGCTAGTGGGATTATTTTCATTTGAGAACCAATTTGAAGGAATGAGGTGTGGTACTTTGGTGAATTTGTTTTCTCAAAATACAGTATACAGTAATGTACAATTTTGTCATCAGTAAAGAGTACAAATAATGGTGTGATAAGGAGTCCGCAATCAGGTTGTCCACCACCTTTATGTGCCGGACTTGTAGATTATAGGGCTGGGTGAGGAGAGCCCAGCGGAGAATTCGCTAGTTGGAGGTCTTGTTGGTTTGGATGAACGTGAGTGAGTTATGGTCAGTGAAGACTAGGGTTGTTTGTGGGCAAGACTGGAGGTAACATTCAAACTTCTTTATTGCCAACACCAGAGCCAGGGCCTCCTTCTCTATGGTCGAGTAGTTGGTCTGATGTTTTTTCAACTTGGCGGAGTAGTATGCCACAGGGTGAAGGACACCAGTGGTTGGGTCGGGTTGTAGGAGCACAACCCCCACTCCGACACAGCTAGCGTCGATTTGCAGATGGAAGGGCAAG
Organism: Homarus gammarus; assembly: GCA_958450375.1. Classification (NCBI taxonomy): domain Eukaryota; kingdom Metazoa; phylum Arthropoda; class Malacostraca; order Decapoda; family Nephropidae; genus Homarus; species Homarus gammarus. Next base: position 259,309 of record CAUDMG010000581.1, read on the forward strand.
GTGTAGTGAGGGGGGTGGACTACAGGCTTGGAGGCAAGGAAGGCTTTGAGGCGATGGAAAGACTGGTCGCACCTCTGGTTCCAGATGTAAGGGACCGCAGAACTGGTAAGGTCTGTGAGAGGTCCAGCCACGCTGGAGAAGTTACTGCAGAACCGACGGTAGTAGCTGCACATCCCAAGGAAGAGCATGAGTTCCTTCCTCGTCCTTGGAGTGGGGAAGGACAAGATGGCTTTAACGTTTGCATCCTTGGGTCTCATCATACCATGCCCAACGATATGTCCCAGGTGAGTTACTGAGGCCCTGCCAAAAGCAGATTTAGCCAGGTTTATGGTGAATCCAGTCTCTTGCAGTCGTGCAAACAGCGAACGCACCAGATGTTCGTCCCAGCCGTCCGACACCACCACCAGGTCATCCAGGTAGGTGAACGTCCCACCTAGGTCCTGAATTAGGCCATAACCAAATATTGAAAAAGACCAAATGGAGTTTTAAATGCTGAGATTTTTTTTGCCCTATCCGTGAGTTCCACTTGATAATATCCTTTCAATAAGTCCACCGTACTGATAAATTTTGCACAGCCTATGCTGTCTATTATATCTTCAATCAAAGGTAAAGGGTAGGAGTCTGAGACAGTGACCTGGTTCACTTTACGATAATCGGTACAGAAACGAAAAGTGCTATCGGGTTTTGGAATGAGAAGGCAAGGTGAAGCCCAGGGGGAGGTACTAGGCTGAGCTAAGTTATGTTTTAACAAAAAATCTACCTCCTTTTTCATAATTTCTCTTTTTTGTGGATTTAGTCGATATGCTGATTGCCTAATGGGTTGTACATCATCTGAGATTAGCATAATATCATGTTTAAGTATATTGCAAAACCCTGGGAGGTCTGACGTGACTTTAGGAAATGTTGATAATAACTTAGTGAGATCTTTTGCTTGAGATGGATTCAAAACAGAAAAATACTCCTCCAAGTTGTTGAGTATGTGATTGTTAGCAGGGTTTTCTTTAGGTAGAGGGAAGTTTAAAATCTCCAATAGGTCAATGTCATCTGTCTCCGGCTCCGGCCCTGACAAAACCGTATGCAATACAGGTAGGCTTATAGCCTCTGGGATGCCTTCCTCTGACTGCCTGGAATGGTAAAGTTTCATGAGATTAATGTGAACAAGTTGTGAATCTTTTTCTGCGATCAGGAGTATGGACTATATAGTTGAGGGGAGATAGTTTATTAGCACTGATTTGAAAGTTTTGATGGAACCGTTCCAAGCAACCTTCGAATTGTGGGTGGTAAGCAGAAGATGTACAATGGTCCACACGGAGGTCTTTCATCATCTGTTTGAACAAAGATGGATCAGATTTTTGGGCTTTAATGAGTTCATCCTTACTAATGGTCTTATTGTACAGATCTTCTGTGGGTAGGAAGATATTGGAGGTGGTTTTTGATGAAGAGGGCCCATTTCGCACACTCTGTGACCGGGTGACAGCACATGATGAGAAAAGGTGAGGAGTAGTTTCTTCAAGGTCAGTGGTGGAGTTGACAGGTAAGGGAGAGTGGACTGTCTTTATGTTGGGAACCACTAAATCTCCTACCAAGTCATTACCCAATAATAAATGAATGCCGCTCACAGGCATTGGATCTTTCCTAATGGCTATTTACACTTCCCCAGTAATCAAGGGACATTGGAGGTGCACTTTAGCTAAGGGATAGGAAGAATGGGGTGAGATATCTGAAATTTGAACACTCTCATTAGTAAATGCGGTAGAAATATCAGGAATGACGTTAAACAGGAGGATAGATTGTGCTGCGCCCGTATCACGTAGTATACGAATAGGGAAAGAACAAGCAAGGCGTAAGCATTAGCCAGCTCAGCCGCACGCCCTAAATTAACCTCTCTTCGCTCCTCCACATGCTTCAAGATGTGAAATGGTATCTTGCTCTTCCACTCCTCCAGGACTACCAAGTTTAGCAAATCCTGAAATGTGGAGGTCTCTGTAGCCTCTAACCACTTCTTGAAAATCCTAAGTTATTCTTGAGCAAACTCAACAAAAGTGTGTGAAAATGCTTTGGTTAGTTTACGAAACTTCTGCCGGTATCTATTTGGCGTGATAGCATAAGAGGTGAGGATATTCTTTTTTACGTTATCATAATCATCAGTCTGGTCTAAACAGTTATAAACTCTACGAGCCTTACCACATAATTTAGGAACTAACACCGACACCCACTGGTCCTTAGGCCACTCATTCTTCCAGGCTATTTTCTCAAAAGTCCTAAATGACCCGTCCATATCGGATTCATCAAACTCGGGAACAGGGGAAGAAGCATTCGCAGGGTTAAAAGTAGCTAGTCTCTCTTTTAATGCCACTTCTTTTGATTTAAAGTCCGATGTTAAGGTGACTTCTGTCTCTTTCACCTGTAGTTCTTTCAGTCTAACCTCCTCCTCCAACATGGCCGGTTCCGACTTTTCCTCATGCTCCAACTTGGCCTGTTCCAACTTTTCCTCATGCTCCAACTTGGCCTGTTCCAACTTTCCCTCATGCTCCAACTTGGCCTGTTCCAACTTCTCCTTCTGCTCCAACTTGGCCTGTTCCAACTCGAGTTCTTTCATTTTGATTTGGAACTCGAACCTAGCTCGTTCTAGTTCTAAGGCGTCTACTTTTTGTGTTTTTTCTTGAGGGCTAGTCAGAACCTGAGGCAAATTCTGAGTGAGGAGGGGTGGTGGATAGTGGTTGAAGTATCTTGGACATGGGCGTTAATTGGTCAACAGCGGATTCTTCTAAAACTTCTTGTTGAACCAACATTTCAATTACCTGATTTTTTAAGACTTCCTTAGTCATTTGCTGTGAATTTGGGATATTGTAATAGGTGGCTATACTTTTTCATTCTTTCTTCAGGATATTAACACGTAATTTAGCTAGGGAAGGATTTTCAATAAAATCCTGGAGATCAAAACCTGAGGTGGCCATTGTTAAGAAAAACTAGATAAATTAACTAATGGCCAAAAAGATAAGTGGATTACCCTAGAAAATATCACGGCAGTGGATAACCAGAAAGTCCCGGAAACTACCCAAGTTATACCTAGGGAAATTACACTTATGAATATTGTTCTTCCGATAAGATCCTTAGATAAGGATAAGAGACTTGGAAAGATACTTGAAACAGGAAGGGCGTTTTACGGCATTAATATAAAGATCCGGATAAACAACCCTTTAGTTACTTTATTATTGACCCCGAATGAGATAATGAGAAGAACAATAATTGAGGCTTTATAATTATGGGGTCCTGGTAGAGAGGGGCATCCCAAGATATCACTTCGCCCTAGTGACTATGAAACAGCCTATTCTGGAGAAAGGGTACGGCATTAAACAGATCCGGATTCTTCCCTACACTCGATAAGACTTACTACACGACTGAGTACGTGTAATAACAGGTAAGCCTTATGACACTCGGAACCTAATATCCTACGTCTGTCACTGTTACAGGTACGATAATACCAATATATGCACACACATATGAAGGGAACTTTAAACCACCGTAAAGCAATTGTGAACAGAAGTGACTGGGAGGAATAATTAACAAGGAGTAACAAGGGGTGGTTGAAATATGACACTTAAGATCAGGTCCTGTCACGGTCGCCATTTGTTACGAGTTGGGGATTTAGAATATAGTTAAAAGTCTACCCAGATCCCAACAGGCAACAACAATACAAAAAACTTAAATAAACAAAGACAATCGAACTATAAAAGGGTAGACAAAGGATGCGAGTTTTTGATGTGTATGATAAAGTACCATAAATTCCTTAACAAAATATTCAGCTTTCTATAATTTACCCTTAACCATACTTAAGCTAAACATATGCAACATTGGCTTAACAGTATATACATATTTACACAACATACTACAATCTGAAGCAAGTGGAGGTGGGAGGCAATATAGGGTTACAAATACTCAAGTGCGGTGCTGAGGTGTCTGACGAGTAAGGTTGAGTATTGAAGAAGATGGTAGGTTGTCACTGTGCCGTAGGTTTCCAGGATAGGTGATCCTAGTGTGGTCACTTCCCAGAGTGAACTGAACTCTCCTCGATCCGGAGCTGATGAGGAAGACTTGGAGGAGGTGACGCTACAACCAGGATATGGAGAAAGGAAACCCGGGGTGGTGACTAAGACTAGTCATACTCGGGTTTCGTCCCTAGATGGCGTTGCTCGGTAGTGCTGTTAAGTTAGATCATGACAATAGATGGCGTGTTTCGCTATAGTATCATGATACCCCTACCAACAATACCAACACAACTCACATACCACGATACCGTATCACTCACATACCACGGCACCATAGAGCCAGACATTTGCCCTGTAATTGCGTTAAGGGAAGAAAATGAATTAGTGGTGCTGTTTTGTGTCAGTGAGGGAGAAAAGAAGGGGGAGGAGGTGTGGAGAGAGATGGGTGCTGCCCCTCCTCCTACATCGCTGATTTTAGACACTGGCTGGCAGATCTCCCTCTCTCTCTCTCTCATATATATATATATATATATATATATATATATATATATATATATATATATATATATATATATATATATATATATATATATATTTATATATATAGTTAAATTAAAGGGAAATTAAACCCAAAAATCCTTCCAAGAATTCCCTTTTTGGTGTGGTAACTTAAGTGAGTCAATTAGATGCATTCTATTAATTTCCAGTTTAAGGGATTAATATTTTTATTAACAAACCTCCAGTGAAAGATTCCAGGACAATGATACAATACCGATATCAGAAATAGTTATTAAATCTTACTTCTCGGGTTTATCACCTACACGCCTTCTCAGCTCCCCATTCTCAGTTCTTTCATTGATCTCTTGTTGTTTACATTCAGTTTTCTTATTTTTATTCATTTATCTTTTTTTTCTGTCTGGTTTTCTCACGATTCTTTCTATTATTGATTTATTGCTTCTCTACGTCTGGTTTTGTAATAATTCACTTTCTGTGACATGCAATTAATTAGTGAATACCAGATAATTTTGATGTCACTAAACTAAGAAAAGCTTGAGATAAAAGAAAAGGGAGACGTGAGTGACGAACAGTGGTAAAATTGATGTCATCAAAAATTTCCTTATAATTGTATGTTCTTTCATACATCTTGCACATTTGAAAAAATTAGTCGGTTTAAAAAGTTATTTTATTTCCGGAACTTATTTTCTGTCGGCGCAGTTTGTATATTGTTACGCAAATCTCTTAATTTACTTTAATAACCAGGTTCTAGGTGTAACCAAACAAAAAGAAAGTGAAGTAAATCAAAAGGGAATAAAAATAAATAAAGTAAACCTTTAAGATTTTAATTAAATTAAATATTAACACAATAAAGAGCCTCGTAGGCTGTCACAACAAATTGATTCACTATCAAAACATCAAAAGAATAAAAATAAAGCATTGGATTACGTTAACACTGCACAAACATATAAAATAACTAACACTGAAATTAACTAACGTGAAACAACATTGAATTACTTAAATGTAACTAAGCAAACAATGATGGACATTAGGGGGCAGTGAAATTTTGCTCAAAGCTGCACTCTTCAGGCATTGTTCCTTATACATATTTAAGACTCCATACCAAATTTGAAGCTGATATGTCGAGGTTTAGTCTGCCGCATTTTCTACTGAAATTTTTAAATTTACCTTCAGTACTAGCCAAACAGCCGCTGTGGCGGTGCAATGTTCTGTTCAGTGTTTATCAACTTTTTTTTCATATCTCTTATTTCATTTAAGTTGTCTTGTTGCAGATGAGTATGGTGCTATGTCTATATTGATTATCAGCCTTTTCTCATTTCATTTCTCAATGTGGGACAGAGTGACGGCAAGAGAGAAGCATGATGCGGACAGAGTTAGGAGACAGCTTGAGCAAAAACATAGATATCTGGTAGCTGGAGATATTCCTTATGTTGAGGATAATTCAGATGATTCAAGAGATATTCCTCTCGTCAATACTGATGCTGATTTTGTCCCTGATCCAAGGGCTCTGACAGACACCAGTTCATAGAACCGGACAAGACTCCCTACACTGGCTGCCGCTTGTGACCGATACTTGATTAGTGATTATGCTGGAGCTGCCATTGCTACTGCCACCTTAACTGACTATGGCATTATCACAAAGGATGACAAGAGTCAGGTTATTGGACCACATAAGCTGCGGGATGCGAGACAAAAATACCGATTTAAGAGGCAAGAAATTGAGATGGCTAGTTTAGATAATTTGACGTCACTCTATTTTGATGGTAAGAAGACCGCCACTCGTGTGATGATAAAGAATGAGAAGACCGAGAAATGGAGTTCGAGGATGATGGTGAAAGATCATTATGTCATCATGGTTGAGCCTGGCAATGAATATCTCACACATGTGACTCCCAAGACTGGACACTGAAAGCAGATTGCCAAAACTATTCACGAGTTTCTGGTGGAGAAAAATCTAACCCAGCAGCCCACTGTGTGTGTTGGTTGTGATGGAACCAATGTAAATGTAGGATCAGAAAATGGAGTCATTCATCATCTTGAAATGTTACTTGGTCACCCGCTCCATTATTTCATATGTCAGCTTCACGGAAATGAGCTGCCTTTCCGCGCAGTTTTTTATCACTATGATGGTAAACCAAGTGGTCCTGAGCATTGGCGTGGTCCCATTGGAAAGCAGATCAAGGAGTCTTTGTCTGAGCTTCCAGTTGTCGCCTTCCAGCCAGTCAGTTTCCCTGATTTCCCTGTGTTTAATGATGAAGTGGAGAAAGATCTGTCCTGGGATCAGGAATACCTGTATGGGATTTGTAAAGGAGTTATCACAGGTGTTGTTGAAGATGACTTGGCTGCTATTGAGCCAGGTCCTCCCTGTGTGTCAAGGTGGAACACCTTATGGAGTAGAATCCTCAGGCTGTATGTAGCAACATCAAGACCCAGCCATGAGTTGAAAAGAAATGTCATTACAATAATAAAGTTCAGTGCTCCAATGTGGTTTTACATCAAGATACACCCTTACGTAACACACGGCTCAAGGAACGTATTCCAGTCCCTGCTATATATGAAACACCTGAATAGTGAGGAGGAGACGATAGTGAAGAAGGCTGTCCAGAGAAATGCATACTTCGCCCACACAGATCAACTTCTTGGTATGTGTGCAGATGAGGACATGACTGTTAGAGAAAAAGCTGTCTCAATGATAAGAAAAATTAGAGAGGAGAATCAACAAAAGGAAGAATGCACTGGCAGATCTGAAGAGGAGGAGGAAGATTCTGATGCTACTGTTAACGAGAATTTGTTAAACTATACTGATGAGGAGGGTAAAGATGGAGATGGGAATGAGGATGTGCCTCCTGTAGTCAACATGAGAAAGGTGGTGACTCCGAAACTAAAGTGGCAAGCAAAAAACTATCATTCCATGATTAACTGGAGGAATGAACTCAAGACTGAGCCTCCTTACATTGTTTCTCTGTCAAATCTACAGGTTAATGACATTCTTGAGACACCATTAGTGGTGCCCAAGTGGCCAAACAGCACTCAGGCGGTCGAGAGAAGCATAAAAGTGATGAGTGAAGCTTGCACTGAAGTGACGGGATACGAATCGAGAGATGGATATATTAGGCAAAGATTATTGTCTAGGAAAATGATGCCAAGGTTCCGCACAAAAAAGAATTTCAATATGAACTTGTAATGATTTTCTATACGGTGTACCTGTAAAATAACATGTGAATTAAATCAATGTCACCCATGTAAAATTTATCATTATCCTGGAAAACATTAAATGACACCTAATTTTTGGTATACACTAAAAGTTGACAAAAGTCGTTCGCGATGCGGCAGGGTAAGTATGCATGAAATGGCATGAAATTTTGCACAGGTGTTTATTACAGCCATACAAACGATGCCTGAAAAGTGCAGCCTGCAACTCAAATAAAAGTGTTTTTTCCCTGCCCCCTAATGGACATATAAGAGACATAAATAGGTCCTCACATACAGTAGATATACCACATTGGTGGTGACAGGAACAATCACAGAAATAAAATGAAGTATAAGTAACAGGTGACAAGTGTCACTCAACGTGAACTGAATGACAAGGAGGACTAGACTGAACTCCATATACAGGTGGACTACTATATATATGGTCGGTTCCCGCCAATGCGACCAGCCAGTGAAACATGGGTCGTTTAACGATGCAGATGGCCGTTAGAGAAACATTGCTTGTTACAATACTAAATGAAGAAATAAGATGGGCTTGAACAAATAATAACAGTTAAAACCTTAACAGCACAGGGTAAGGTGACTAGATTATAAAATAGTAAATATAACACATCATTACAGGAATAATATGGAATAACATGGAATCATGTTATATAAAAAAAATAAGACACGGTCGTAACAATATATATATATATATATATGCTGATAACCACCAGGAAAGAAGAAAACACGAAGTTCCCAAGCGCTTTCGTGTAATTCACATCTTCAGGGGTGAGTACAGACTAGATAGAGTAATGCAGAACAAGATGAATATATACAGAGGAGGGTGAGACCAGGTCCACAATGGTCAGGTAATGACCCTACTAATCTTTAAATGGCACACAACGGTTGGTGGTTGGGTCAGATGGGACAGTGACCCGCCCTCTCACCTGATCACAAATCTTCTTAATTACAAAGTTGTCCAGCTTGTACATGCCGTTACTCAAATTCATGTTGAATGCTTCGGTATGTTTAATAAGACTAGATTCTATGATGTTCCTACTATCAATTGAATTACATGGTAATATTGAGGAGGCATTATCCCAGTCAATGCAATGCTTGTTATCCCTCAAATGAACAAACAGAGCATTGGATTCCTGGCCTGTCCTGACACTGTATTTGTGTTGTTTAATTCTAGTTACAAGATCTTTACCTGTCTGGCCTAAGTAAAACATATTACATTCCTTGCAAGGAACTTTATAAATGCAACCAATTGTGTTGTTGGGGGAGTTCTTGATTAACATTTGTTTAACAGTGCATGAGTTTTTAAATGCCACATTGACGTTCCAAGATTTTAGCTGTGCCGGAATGTGTGAGAAATTTTTGTGAAATGGTAATATTAAGATATTCTTATGGTCATGGGTGGGCTTGGGATCAGTTCTATAAAAAGTTTTCTTAGTAATGTTTAAGCATTTGTCTATGAAAGATCTAGGGTATTTAAGGTTTGAGCCAATATTATATATATATTTGTATTCCTCATCGATGAATTCCGGACTGCAAATTCTCAAGGCACGTAAAAACATTGTTGTAAATACTGACTGTTTGACTTTATTATGGTGGGCAGAATAATAATGAATGTATGAACACACATTGGTTGGTTTTCTATAAATACTGAACTTGAAAGTGTTACCCATTCTGTGTATCAGACAGTCTAGGAATGGCAATTTACAGTCTTGCTCTAATTCCACAGTGAATTTGATCGAGGGGGCTAAGTTGTTAAGTTGTGGTAGGAAAACTTTTAGGTCCTCATTACATGGCCAGAGACATAATACATCATCAACATATCTAAACCAGACTGCTGAGGGTGGTAAAATATTACTTAATAGTTTCTTTTCAAAGAATTCCATATATAGGTTGCTTAATACAGGTGAGAGTGGATTACCCATTGCCATACCAAATTTTTGAGCATAATATTCCCCATTGAATTCGAATTTGCAATCCTTAATACATAGTTTGATGAGTTCGATGAAGTCATCTTTCGAGACGGGCAGTGAAATGTTATCCAGGGAATCTACTTGCACTTATATATATATATATATATATATATATATATATATATATATATATATATATATATATATATATATATATATATATATATATATTATATATATATATATATATATATATATATATATATATATATATATATATATATATATATATATATATATATGCTGTTAACCACCAGGAAAGAAGAAAACACGAAGTTCCCAAGCGCTTTCGTGTAATTCACATCTTCAGGGGTGAGGACAGACTAGATAGAGTAATGCAGAACAAGATGAATATATATATATATATATATATATATATATATATATATATATATATATATATATATATATATATATATACAGCATATACTAGATCCGCACCTACAGTGATACTGCATATATATATATATATATATATATATATATATATATATATATATATATATATATATATATATCTTGATAAAATCACACGGGAGAATGGAAACAACGGAGTACCTTAGCTTTCGTCTTTATTCAAGACATCTTCAGAGGCAACTGTATTTCATGGACAGAGAGAGGCTTAAATATACTGGGTGACCTAAAAACATGAGGTCAGGTCAAAATGATGACATCCACTAATCCCCACACCAACACACACGTAGAGGAGCTTAAGAGAAGGGTGGTGACGTGACTAGCCAAGTCAGGTCAGAAAAAAGGGGACCCACAAAATAACTATCATACATCTAGATCAAAGGTTTTCAAAGCATTTTTAACCTTGGGCCACTGACAAATAAATTTATGTAACATATTATCAGTTTTGAACTGACCATCACTAAGGTTTATTGATTTTAATTCCTTAATCAAACTAGCTTCAACAAGAAGTCTTTCTGTGACACAAGATGATTTGAAAACTTCTAAGCTTTTTTCCCAAGCAATGGGGTGATTATTATTCCTAACATGAACGAACAAGCCACTGCTTTCAGATGCAGTTCTGATATTATACTTATGTATATATATATATATATATATATATATATATATATATATATATATATATATATATATATATATATATATATATATATATATATATATATATATCTATCTTGATAAAATCACACGGGAAAATGGAAACAACGGAGTACCTTAGCTTTCGTCTTTATTCAAGACATCTTCAGAGGCAACTGGATTACATGGACAGAGAGAGGCTTAAATATACAGGGTGACCTAAAGAACATGAGGTCAGGTCAAAATGATAACATCCACTAATCCCCACACCAAGTAAATCACTGTAGGTGAGCGTGATCCAGGTATATGTTGATAACCACAAGGAAAGAAGAAAACACGAAGTTCCAAGCGCTTTCGTGTAATTCACATCTTCAGGGGTAGGTACCCACTAGGGTGTGTCAATTTTGTCAACATGTTAAAAATCAAATTTGGTAGTCAAAATATTGTGCCTCTTTATGTCTAAACTTGAGATTAGCAAACAAAAATGAATTGAAATAACCCTCACCTACATCAATTATACCTTAAAGTTTCAAATATCAGTATTTCAACAAATTAATGAGACTTGATTAGAATTATTCACTTGATATTAACTAATCTCATGTAAGCATATGGATTATGGAGTATTTTATGGTTCTATAGCTTGTGTACAATATGCATGTCAGAACATGAACATGAACAGGCTCTCCGTGTGGGACAGTTTAATTCTTGTTTTGACTTGTACCAAGCGTGAGGATAAGGCGCCCGGCTCACTCTCCTTCTAGATATCATAGACGGTGGTTTGCTCTCATTGCACTTGCACCTACTCTACCAGACGAATTCTACATTTTAATTATTGTAAGTAGGGCATATTGATTGTCGCAGTTACTTATATCATTGTATAAAACATTATGTTCTAAGAAATTATTATGTTATTTCTGTTACAGCATTTTTGATAAACAAATTGATATTTTTTGAAACAACAATTGAATTATGAAACATTGAAATATTTTTCTATTTGTCAGATAGTGTGAAGATGTCAAAATTGAAGACAAGAAGTCAGTTGTCAACCCACTTGAGCCTGCTAGTTGGTAAAGGGAAGGAGCTTCCTGTATCAGAACTTCCAACAGTGAGAGACATGCTAAGATTAGGGTTACTCCTTCGAGAAAAAAATGCAAAGGACAGAAGGAACTATACAGATAAAGAACTCATAAATGACATGATAGTCCCTCTTCTGCATCAATGGACAAAAGCTAATGCACTATTCAAACCACCTGTGATTAATCAGTGTCGAACTATTGAGCTAAAACTAACGAAATTATGGCACAAAGCAGTTGAAACATCACTTGGTAAAGGAAACTTGGCCAGGAAAAATGAATTTCTGCACACACTTGATACTCTGTTTGACATTTTGACCTGCAAGTGCTCCATACAATTATGTTCTGAATCCAACTGTTCTCACTCAGGTAAGAGAGAAAATAATTCCCACATTGATTGTGGTTGTCCTCGTGAAAAGAAGATCCCTGTTTTAGAGCTTGAATTTATAAAGGCACAGAGGACAAAGGCAGAAGGCCAAGGAAGTATGCAAATGGGTTCAATAGATATTCAGAAACAAAGAAGCAGATTGCTAATGCCAAGAAGAGAGAACAAATCCGAGAGAGGGAACAAAAGAAGAAAATGAAGAGTGAAGAAGCCATCCAAAGAGAGGAAGAGCTGTGTCAAGATGTTTATCACTTCTTTGATAGTTCTTCTGATGAACAGGAAGCAACATCAGATGATAGTTCCAAAGAGCCATCTGAACCTTTACCAAAGAAAATGAAATACAACACAAGAAATATTTCAAACATTGCTTTAGCTAGTATTCGCCACCATGCTGGACTTCGTGAGGCTGCAGAAATTGCAACTGCCGCTTGGATAGATGCAGGCCTCATCAGCCGAGAGGATGTATCTTTGGTGATAGATCATAATAAAATTAGAAGAGCACAAGAAAAAATAATGAAGGAAATATCTGATCAGCATGAAAAAGATTTAAGCGAGGGAGGGCTCTCCTGTCTTTTGTTTGATGGAAGAATAGATGACACAAAAGTTTTGCTAGAAGTAGAGGGAGTGAACAGAAAGTTTCCAGGTCTCATCAAAGAAGAACACTACTCTGTCTGTTCTGAGCCTGGTGGTCGGTTTTTGTTTCACTTTGCTCCCGAAACTGAAGTAGAAGGGAAGAAACATGCAGAGGTCATTGCTGATCATATTTTATGTTGGGTTCAGGAGAGAGGACTTGGCAGTTCACTGCAGGCTGTTGGTGGAGATTCAACTGCAGTGAACACCGGATGGCAGGGGGGTGTAATGACGCATTTAGAGAAAAAACTAGGAAGAAGACTTGTTTGGATTGTATGTGATTTACATACAGGCGAGCTACCTCTTCGTCATCTCATCCAGGAACTTGATGGTCCTACAAAGAGCAACAACAAGTGGTCAGGTCCCCTTGGCATCATGCTGGATGAAGCAACACAACTAGAAATAAATACAACCTTTCCAAAGGTCGAAGTTGGCCCTCCCCTTCCGGCGTTGTCTGAAGGAGTCATCAAAGATCTCAGCACAGATCAATCCTATACGTATCGTATTGCCCAAGCAATAAGATCAGGAGAAGTGCCTCAGTCATTGGCTCTCTTGGAGATTGGACCTGTCAGTCACAGCCGTTGGTTAACTACAGCTCTTCGTTTCTGCAGGATTTGGATTTCCAAACACGAATTGAAGGGCAAAGTGCTGAAGAATTTGAGGTTAATTGTTGAATTTATTATTGGAGTTTATCTTCCCCAGTGGTTTAGTGTGAAACTTAATCCTATGTGGGTGGATGGGCCCAATCACCTTTTGTTTCAATTGCAGCTTGTAAGAACACAGAGGAAGGTAGTGAGGGACATCGTGTTACCTGTGGCAAGAAGGTCCGCTTGGTATGCTCGATCAGAAGCAGTTTTGCAAGCAATGCTTTGCAGTCAATGTACCAATCTCCGAACCGAGGCTGTAGAAGTCATTCTAAAGATTAGAGGAACGCTAATAGATGACGACCAGTTGGGAGACTGTTCGTTTCATTCAAGAAAAGTTCCCCCAATAAACGTCAATGCCACCAAATTGTCAGAATTGGTTGACTTGAGTTTGGAAGTCTTAGAGCCACCATTGACAACAAGTCTAACTAGCCAAGAATTGAGAAACCTTAAAGAGACTCCAATGCAGGTGCCGAAGTGGCCTTCCCACACTCAAAGTGTGGAGAGATGTGTGAAAATGGTCACAGAAGCAGCGGGCCATGTTTACAGCCACGAGAGGCGAGAAGGTTACATCAAAGCACAAATAGCAAGCAGACTACTGATGACAAGAAACCAAAGCAAAGAGAGTATGAAGGCATTGGTTACTTTCAAATAGACTACGGATAATAAAATATAATAATTTGAAACTTGAAACAGTAACATGTGTGCAAACGCTGGTTATGTTATAAATTCACAAATATGTACATTTAAAAATCCATTTGATGTAGGTAGGACTTATTATAAAAAAAAATTTATGCCAGAATATTGTTTTGCATGCTTAAAGACTACAATAAATTGCTACCAAATTACTCGATTTTCAATTTACCCAGTTCACCCCCTAAATTGACACACCCTAGTACTCACCACTGAAGATGTGAATTACACGAAAGCGCTTGGGAACTTCGTGTTTTCTTTTGAAGTCATTCTAAGGATTAGAGGAACGCTAATAGATGACGACCAGTTGGGAGACTGTTCGTTTCATTCAAGAAAAGTTCCCCCAATAAACGTCAATGCCACCAAATTGTCAGAATTGGTTGACTTGAGTTTGGAAGTCTTAGAGCCACCATTGACAACAAGTCTAACTAGCCAAGAATTGAGAAACCTTAAAGAGACTCCAATGCAGGTGCCGAAGTGGCCTTCCCACACTCAAAGTGTGGAGAGATGTGTGAAAATGGTCACAGAAGCAGCGGGCCATGTTTACAGCCACGAGAGGCGAGAAGGTTACATCAAAGCACAAATAGCAAGCAGACTACTGATGACAAGAAACCAAAGCAAAGAGAGTATGAAGGCATTGGTTACTTTCAAATAGACTACGGATAATAAAATATAATAATTTGAAACTTGAAACAGTAACATGTGTGCAAACGCTGGTTATGTTATAAATTCACAAATATGTACATTTAAAAATCCATTTGATGTAGGTAGGACTTATTATAAAAAAAAATTTATGCCAGAATATTGTTTTGCATGCTTAAAGACTACAATAAATTGCAACCAAATTACTCGATTTTCAATTTAGCCAGTTCACCCCCTAAATTGACACACCCTAGTACTCACCCCTGAAGATGTGAATTACAGGAAAGCGCTTGGGAACTTCGTGTTTTCTTTTTTCCTTGTGGTTATCTGCATATCTATATATATATATATTTATGTATATATATATATATATATATATATATATATATATATATATATATATATATATATATATATATATATATATATATATATGTAGCAAGAACAGAGCAGCAAGCTCCCAAAGCATGGATATGACACACACTTGTAATTTTCTCTTCTTCATTTACTCTAGAAATTTCCCGAGGAAGGAAAAGCTGGGACCTAGATAGACATAACCAGTCTTTATATATTGTACATACAAAACAGTCATCAACTGTTGTCATAGTCACATTTGTAGAAACTAAATAGTGCATAATAATAAGCCCAACCCACCAGCATAACAACGGGTGGTTGCTTGGTGCCAACTCACTCAGGGGTGGCGGGAGATGAGTGTTTCTAGAGCAAATGCCGATATTAGTCTTATTCTGGCTTACAAACTACCTCCACGCTTTGAACACATTCTTCATATAACACTCACTATGCTCAACCTATCAAACACACCTTAATAGAGCTAAAAATAATGGAACACACCGGTTGCTACCACGCCTTCTCATAATGTAAACAAACCACGAGCTGCATCCTCAAAACATTTACGGGACTGTATCTCTTTGTTTACCCTGTAACTGGACTTACAGTCTCCGATCGGTATACTCAAAACAAATATTTGGCAGTGAACTCCGTAAGTGAGCCTGTAATCTAGTCCATAACTTACAGAACCTCTTTAGATGCTGCAATACTCTCAACCCGGATATAGTAGTCACTATTTCCCGATTGCATAAAAAATATTAGTAATATATGTTGTAATAAAGCTTGTTTGACTTGTTTTATCATAGAATAATAAAGAAAATGTTTTGTACATCAACATACTAAAATATAATATTTTAGTTTGTCTTTTTCGTACTTTTTTTTTTTTACGATAAGAAGAGCCTTGAGTGTTTATAATTGTAGCATAATGTAACAGACGCATCTTTCGCCTTCTTACAACTTTTCAAGTATTTTTCACCAAAACAGAAGGTTTGTATTGTCCACACCTAGAGTACAAATATTTTTTATGACTGAGTAAACTTGCAGATAGACCTTATTAATGTTGTATAGCCGTAAATATCCCTAAATAATGAAAGCCAAATATGAGGTCAAGTGAACACTCATGCCTAGACTTCGCCTTGTTTTTTGGATATTCCACCAATTGCCTACGCCTATTTTCTTATGTGTATGGCTTATGATAACATGAAAGGCTCTACATGTCCATAGGCTAGCCAAAATGAAATGATATTGGGCGTAAATTATAGATTGAAATTAACTTGATTAAGCTAGGGGCCTATATAACTGCTTTTTCAGTCTTAGCCAAATAAAATTTTAAACTTGGGGGCTTAGTTAATTTAGTTAGAACACGAACAAAAGAGGAAATTATACCAATAGGTTAGAGGTTAGGTTAGGTTAGGTTAGGTTTTGGTTTGGTTTGGTTATGTTAGGTTTTGTTAAAGAATGTGTACATGGCAAATTTGGTAAGTGTCTGGCTGGAAGTGAGACACTTTGTATAGCAGCTATCTTAGGCTTTGTTCCAGTCTTTCCATCAACAGTAGCTTAAGGTAGAGTATTAATTTTAGAAACTTTAAGGCAAATGCGATTTAGTTTCAGGATTTCATTATTGATTTTTTTAGGTGAACTTCAAGCAAATTCAGACCAAATTACCCGAACATTGAAAGGAAAACACCAGGGTGTAGGCTAAATCAGTAGTATAAGAGAAGTGATTGGTCATTTAAGTTGGGCAAGGCTATTTGAAGTAGCCCAGAATAAGGCTATCCTAATCTAGCTTATGTGTCTTGTCATAAGCCAGCATTAGGCAGTCTGATCTCTGTTAGCCGGAACAATTGGTGAAGAGCACTTCCATGAATGAGAATTTTCTAGGTAACGAGACGATTCTCTCAAATCCAGAAAAAAATCTCTCATCCCCAGAATGTGTCTGGTAATGGAAAAATACCCATTACAACATTTCTCAAACACAGAAAATTATCCCCAATCTCCGGAATTTTCCTCGTTCCGTAAAAATTTTCTCGGTTATCTGGGAAAATTTGTTCATAATTTTCCGAAAAATGGGCAACTCTCATTTTAATTTCCAAAGCCATAAATTACCGGAAAATTCCTGCTTTGGGAACGATTTTGAGGGATTCTGGCTTACAGAGATAATACTACCTAATAAAATGAACATAGGTCAAAAGACTCTACGGCTGCTGAGAATGCTGCTGTTCCTGCCAGAAAGTAGCTTCAAATGTGAGTATTTGACAGACAAGAGACAAGAGGATGTCTTTTAAATACTTTTAACACTATTAATTACTTTCCTACTAAGCCATTTTATTCATTTTAAAATGTGTACAGATAATTTAGTACACTGTGCATTTTTCAGTGTTTTACCCCTAAGAGCCAAGCAAGACCTTCTATTCTAGGCCTATTGATAAAACTTGGAATAAGTTAGTAGCAACATAAAAACACTACTGTAACAAACAATTTTGTGAAGCATTTTTGCTAGCCATCCCCGTATAACCCCATTTTTATTGCATAATTTCTTTCCAGCAGATTGATGCTGCTACAATTTGACCTCATTTTTTTTTGCCCTGCAGTAGAGTTGATTTTAGCTTTTCTATATGATCGAGTTTTACGACGTGAACGAAGGTATCGGGACTCTTTAGATCCCATAAATATAAGCGATGAAGATCTACTTAGATACGAGAGGTTTCCTCGACGTCTGAAGAATTAGACCCACTTTTAAGGCAGAGAACGACAAGCTCTCATGCTGTTCCCACACACACGCAAGTGTTATTAGCCTTAAGATTTTACGCAAGTGGAACCTTTCAAAATGTACTTGGTGATGCAGTTGGTCTTACCCAATCTAGTGTCAGTAGAATTATTAGAGATGTGACCCAAATTCTCTCAGATAGGGCAAGAAATTAAATAAAGACGCCAACAGGTGCTGTAGAAATAGCAAGAACTGTGCTTGGCTTTGCCAGAATAAGAAACTTTCCAAGAGTCATTGGTGCAGTTGATGGAACACACATACCCATAAAAGCACCAAGTGAAAATGAAGGAACATATGCAAACAGGAAACGATACCACTCTCTCAGTGTGCAAGTAGAATGTAATGCCGACTGATTGATCACAAGCTACAGCATCAAGTATCCAGGTAGTACACATGACGCCTTCATCTGGGCCAACTGCTTACTTCGCCCTCGCTTTGAGGATGGTGATTTTTTAGATAATTATAAGCTTGGTAAATTTATATTGTACGGTTAAGGTTTTTCCCATTTTTAGCCAATCACTGTGCCTAGGTGTAACATAGCCTCTAATGCTAAGTGGGCCTAGGTCTAAGCTCTAGCCTAAGCCAAGTGTCACTTACTTAACCGCTCAGTCCATGATAAATCATACATTTGCAGACTGAAGGAACGATACACTATTTAAGCGAGGTTTAACCTTGCATATCGACTAAATTTGACCTCACTGACCATATAGCCTATGCTGAGCCTAATAACTTCCCCCAAAACAAGCTAAGACACTTGACTGCACACACATAATTAGTGCCCATCACTTAATTTCTTTACAGTTGGTTGTTGAAGAAAGGTTACAATAATGGTGCTGTAGGGCTACTAGTCTAGGTTTATATGGAAGCCATATTAGGTTATATTTTTTTGTGGTTATAGGTAGAAGAGTGGTCTATGGGAGTAAGTTCTTCAAGGGCATTTTAGCTTTTTATATATATTTTGGATGATATTTCATATTTAGCTAGATTTTTTTTTAATTATTCCTGTTATTCCAGGTGACAGTGGGTACCCATTAGAGCCATTCATCATGACACCATTCGGAAACCCCTCAACACCTGCAGAGGAGAGGTGGAACTGATATTTAGGGGAAAGGAAGAAGAGAAATTAAAGAATATCACTATCAGAAAAGAGGATGTTCTTAAGAGGATAAATAAACTAAAGAAGACAAAACCTCCAGGGCCGGATGAAATTTTCCCTCGATTCTTGAAAGAGTGTAGGAAACAGACTAGCGGACCCCTCGTAAATTTATTTACAAAATCATTAGACACCGGAGTTGTGCCAGACTTGTGGAAACAGGCAAATGTAGTACCCATATTCAAAAAGGGAGACAGAGCATCAGCGTCAAATTACCGGCCGATCAGTTTGACGTCAGTAGTGGGGAAATTTCTTGAATCAATTATAGTAGATAGCATCCGATCGCATTTAGAGAAAAGCAAATTAATCTACGACTATCAACATGGGCTTACAAAGGGAAAATCTTGTCTAACAAATCTACTGACGTTTTTTAGGAAGATCTTCGAGGTAGTAGATAATGACGAAAATTACGATGTTAGTTACTTAGACTTTAGCGAAGCATTTGACAGAGTACCGCACTAGAGGCTTCTGAGAAAAATTAAGGCTCATGGTATCGAGGGGAAGTTTTAAATTCGATAAAATCATAGCTCACCGATAGAACGCAGAGGGTCAGCGTAGATGGTGTTAAATCTGAGTGGGGCCATGTAACCAGTGGGGTTCCCCAGGGATCAGTACTAGGCCCACTCTTGTTCATAATCTACATAAACGATCTAGATACTGGGATCAGCAGTGACATAAGCAAGTTTGCGGATGACACCAAAATAGGGCGGCAGATTAATTCAGGGCAGGATGCAAATGCATTACAGGAGGATCTAAATATACTGCAGGGTTGGTCTGAAAAATGGCAAATGAAATTCAACACCAGCAAGTGCAGCGTATTTAATATTGGAAGAACTAATACTGTCATTGTATACAGCCTTAACAACATCAACCTAGAGAAGTCGACTTGTGAAAGAGACCTAGGGGTACTTGTAAGCCCGGACCTACGGCCTAGAAAACAGTGCGTTAATGTTCGAAATAAGGCAAACAGAGTATTGGGTTTTATATCTAGAAGTGTAAGTAATAAGAGTGCAGAGGTCTTATTGCAACTAATTTTGCGCTACTCAGGCCGCACCTCGATTATGCGGTTCAGTTCTGGTGCCCTTATTATAGAATGGATATCAATTCACTAGAGTCGGTGCAACGAAGAATGACGAAAATGATTCCTGGACTTAGAAACCTTTCATATCAGGATAGGTTAAAGAAACTAAACTTGCATTCCCTAGAAAGACGAAGAGTGCGGGAAGATATGATAGAAGTATTTAAGTGGTTGAAAGGAATCAATAAAGGGGATATAGATAATGTTCTTATAATATCCGAGCAGGACAGGACTCGGAGCAACGGATTTAAGTTGGTTAAGCTTAGGTTTAGGAGGGAGATGGGATGGAACTGGTTCACAAATAGGGTGGTGGACGAGTGGAACAAGCTTAGCAACTTTGTAGTAAGTGCTGGAACGCTGGAAAGTTTCAAAAGGAGGCTGGATAGATTGATGGATGATAGAGAGTGGTTGTAACTCTCGACAGGAGCTGCCATGCATAGGCCAACCGGCCTATTGCTCACTCCTTATTTTCTTATGTTCTTATGTTCTAAGTAGTACCAAAATGCGAGTGGTTGTGGAGAAAACTCTTGGGATCCTAAAATCAAGATTTAGATGCCCTCACCATTCTGGCGGATCACTTCAATACGGTCCTGTCAAATGTAACAAATTGTAATTGCATGTTTCCTTCTCACAATTATAGTGTAATGAGAAGGGTACCACTTCCCCGTGACATGGTCGAGAATGATGGAGGGATAGACAATCCAGCTGTAGGTGTTGCCAAAGCAGGGACAGGCCAAGCATTCACAACCAATATAGTTTGTAATTGGTTTAGTTAATAAATTAAAAGCACATATCAATTCACTGATATTTTTCTGCTCTAAGTCTTAGAATTATTTTTTTATTACAGTACACAGAGGTAATGCAAATAAGACTTACATTGATTTCACTTGTATTTTCAATATACTGTACAAAATAAAATTAACTTCTTTACATATAAATAAAGAAAATAAATCGGCTATCTTTTATCTTCTTATGATAAACATTTGATATATGAAAATACAGTATCAACTATATTCTTGAGCAAAATTGATTACAATACGGTATACTTTTAATATTACTAAATACCCAAGGCACTCAAGTTCTGAAGAAAAAAATCATTATATAAAACATATTTGAGAACTTTAAACACTAAAAAAAATATTGCAACTATTTCCTTCTTACAAACTACACCTTTGGACATGGTTCACCACATCCTTCTGAAAGAATAATACAACTACTGTACTGGTAATTGTTTCAAGCTTTAAGATTTAAAAATGGAATACAGTATTATTTTCATATGTCTAAAATTACTCTAAGAACTCTCAGGAATAGAAGGTAGCTGCATCAAAACCCGTACATTAAAAGAAACTTGTAACAAAATACTGTACAACTATAAGTAATAAAGAAAACAAAATAGCAAACTCTTGGCTTCTTAAGCTATACAATGTAGCATGAATCCGCACATCCTCCTGAAAGATCCAATGCAACAACTTGCTCTATGGAGAAGTTCATATGTGTGGTAAATAGCAATGATTGCAGTAGGCTGTTGGTGAAATTGCAACAGTATTTCAGTTGCAACCTACTTGATTCATAACCCTTAAATATTCACTAATCAATAAAGCAAGTTGAACTGGAAAATAACTACGTATTATATAATAAGGGAACATTTAAAAAATAAAAATAGGTACATGACTCTGGTTTCAAAGCTATACATTTGATTATGGTATGAACTTTTACCCAAAACCTTGGTAAACAATAACCGTATGAGCGCTGCAACACATGTTAATAGTTTACAAGTGTGTGTCTTTCACTTATCTTTGTGTTTTGAACTCATTTATGGAGAGGTAAATATTCCTGTTAAATTCTCATGACTAGTATAGGGTGCAAGTGAAAGTTACACAATTATTTAACATGCCCTCTCTTGTTTCATAACAATCATTCAAAGGAAAAATTATAGTAAGTGTGTGATGACTTTTCAGCTACGCTATTATCACAGTTACCAAAAGTAAAGGACTTTTCGAAGTAAACAACTACACATACTCATACCCTAAACACAAACAGTATCATGGGGTAGGATTTTTCGACTGCACAGCTTTTGAAATGGTTTGCAGTGCAGATGCAATGTACTCGGTGTTAGCTACAAGTTTAACCATGTTGGATGAAATTTTGTCAGTGTTAGTTGCAACTTCCTGAACAAATTTAACAAGCTCTACCAAACTGTCCCTCATTTGTGACTGAACCTGAAGCACCTCCGTAATAAGATTTGCATCTTTTAGGGCAGAAGGGGTTCGTGGCCTGCTGCTCCTACTATAACTTGTATTTGAGATGAAACTGGTTCATCAGTGGGATCACCAGTTACAGTTGACCTAGTTTGGTTATCATTAGCCGTGGCAGAAGGGGTATGAGACCTACTTCGCTGTTCCGTGGTAGCAACAAGAGGTTTACGAGTCTTGCTTGAGCTACATCTTTCTTCAATAGATGTTCTGAATGATGAAGATTCCTGAATGTTTTGATGTAATGAAGTTTCAGGTTCTAAAAGCTCAATGGGTACTGCTATACCATGTTCCTGTATATCCTCAGTCAGCACGATGATTAGAGAATCCTCTTTCTCTTGAACGGGCCTAAACATAGATTCTTCTCTTGAATGAAGAGCCATAAACCTAAGTCCTGATGGTCTGGGGGTTTGTTCTTTTCCTTCATCTGGAAAAAAAAATATAGAATAGCTTGATTTAGGTCTATGTTTAGGGTATGCTTGAAAATATTAATTAAAAATATGTTTCAGTTTATAGAATAAAAATTGTCTGAAAAATAGTGTTGACCATCCAAAAAAAGGTGTAAAAAATGTTGTTTTAAGTGTAAATATCAACTAAATAAAACTTGGTGACAATATTGTAGGTGGATTTGATTATATAGAGCATTTAGCTACAGACGGTAAAAATTAAACCAACAAACTAACGTTGTTCAATTTAAAATAAAATATACACAAATTCAGTGTATTTCAAAAGTAAGATTTAACCAATAAACTGAAATTAAGGTACCAAAAGTATTTTTTTTTTAAATAAAAACAGGGACAGAAAAGAACAAAATATATCCGAGGTTTGGAAAAGTATATTGAGTGAATTACCATCAATAGGTTCTTCATTTTCCAAAATCCCTGGAATCCCATGTATAGAGGCTGGATCTAAGAGCTGAAGAACAGCTTCTTCAATTGCAGTGCATGTTGTTTCAATTTGGGGGCCGCCTCCTTCAAGAGAGAAAAAAAAACTTACAAACCTTTTTACTGTGAGCTGTGGTTACATACACTGCTGCTACTATGATATATTCTTACTTCACTGTTTTACTTACTTTTATCCTCTTCAACACTGATCGGCTCGTTAGCCGCTTGGGCGATAGATCACGTCTCTGTTAATTTTCTTTTCCTTTATCCTCTTCACCAAATGATCGACTCTTTAGCCGCTTGGCGATTGGTCACGTCTCTGTTACGTACTGTTGGCAAGTATTGGGCATGCACCGGCTCCTGAACGTACCTGAACTTACTCCAGTGTTGGACAAGTCTGGTCCTGAAAGAGCTCACACTCGGTGTCGTCACAAAACTTTCTGGTAGATTGTTCCAAGAGTTCACAACTCTCACTCCGAAAACGTTTGCCCTCGCAGTTTTCTGCATTTGCGGCTTCTTCAATCTTGAGCTGTGACCCCTTGTGGGGCGAGCGCCCGTCAGCTCCAAGTAAGGACACTCGACTGAGTTGTGCCTCTTGAGATTCTTATACACCTCAATTAGCTCACCCCTTGCCCGTCTGTAGTATAAGCTAGGCAAGTTCAGGCGCTCCAATCTCTCAGGGTAGCTGAGGTGCCGAAGTGCAGGCACCAGTCTGGTGGCCCTCCTTTGAACATTTTCAACCAACTGACAGTCCCTAGCATATCTCGGGGACCAAACTGGGTGACAGTACTCCAGATGGAGAAGCACTTCACTCTTAAAGATCGTTACGAGGGATGGACCGTCTAGATATCTAAACGACCTTCTTGTAAGACCCAATAATTTATTTGCCTGATTTACCTTCTTCTCGCAATGGTCTGAGAACTTCAGCTCATTGTTAACATACACACCTAGGTCCTTCTCACATTCAGTCTCAAATAGTGCAGTTTCTTCATCCCGTTGGGACATATGATACGCCTCCTTACCGTTGGTACGCCCCAGGTGCATCCTCTTACACTTCGTGACATTGAATCTCAGCAGCCATTTCTTCGACCATTCTTGGAGCCCACAGAGGTCCTTCTGCAGCTCTTCACAGTTCGCGTGGTTCTTAATTTCCCGAAATAATTTGGCGTTATCGGCAAACATTTGTATGGAGGAGTGTACAACGTCAGGCATGTCATTTATGAAACAAACAAACAACAGCGGGCCCAATACACTGCCTGTGGTACCCAGCTTGTGGCAGGTACGGATGATGATTTCATGCCATTAATCACCACACACTGCTTGCCGTCATGTAGAAAGTCTTCTATCCATGCTAGGTCATTTCCCCAAATTTCGTACCCTTCCATTTTGATTTTCAGCCTTTTGTGGGGTACACTGTCGAAAGCCTTGTCTCAATCTAGGTAAATAATGTCGATATAACCACCCTGGTAGGAATCATACAGTTTGAATGGAAGTTATTTAAATAGTTCAATACATTCTTACCTAACCAAGTACTGTAGCTGTACCCAACCTACCAGAGGGCCTTTGCCCACCCCCCCCCCCCCCCAAATTCTCTTCTATCTCTGCCAAAAGTAAAATAGATTTACAGTAACAAACATCATGGGGTAAAATAGTGAAAAACAATAATCGCTGCCAGACTTTTTCCACTTCTATTGGTTGTAAACTCATAAGGTAGAACATCATTGCCGATAAGATTAGCAAATTTAGATTTACACATTAATCTATACTTAATATGAAATTAAACCACTTGATAATTGAAAATTAACGCAAAAAAAATGCAAAAACACGAGGAATTCTATGGCAAGCTACATATTATGACCTTCATTACCGTCGGAAATAACGTAATTACTAATATGTAGTTGATAGCACTAACCAAACCTACCGAACCTTATCTAACTTCCTTACCAACAAGTGGGCTCCGCCACCCTGGACCACCCAGAAGGATATTAAATATCTCCATTCTTGGTCATTTGCGACACAATACATAGTGTTTTAAAACTGTCTAAACTATATGATAGGTATACTAAAAAAATCCAAAAGTTGTGGGGCAATTATTAGCAGTAATACCGACTAGCCTTTGGGTTCATTAATCGGCTGTCCAGTTTTTACTAATTACTCAGACGGCAAACTTCGAAGAACGATGTTTCTTTTAGTGAATGTGCTCATATATGGAATTTATGTGTATTAATTCACGATGATGTGCCTCCAAACACTACTTCCTTGAGTTTACAACCTAGCCTAGATTATACTACAGACGGGCAAGGGGCAACCTAATTGAGGTGTAAAAGCATCTCAAGGGGCACTACTCAGTCGAGTGTCCTTACTTGAAGCTGGCGGACGCTCGCCCTACACGGGGTCACAGCTCAAGATTGAAGAAGCCGCAGGTCTGAAGAAGCGGCAGGTCCAGAAAACTGTGAGGGCAAACTTTTTCGGGGTGAGAGTTATGAACTCTTGGAACAATCTACCAGAAAGTGTTATGTCGGCGCCGAGTGTGAGCTCTTTCAAGACCAGACTTGACCAACACGAGCAGGTTCAGGTACATTCAGGAGCTGGTGTATGCCCAGTACTTGTCAACAGTGCGTAACAGAGACGTGACCGATCGCCCAAGCGGCTAACGAGCCGATCAGTGGTGAATAGGATGAAAGTAAGTTAAAAGTAGCAAGCCTAAGAAAAAAACAGAGTTAAGTTGGTTTCAGAGTGGAAATAAATCCCTAAGCTAATAATATTAAGACTTACCTGTTCTACCAGTATATTTCTTATCTTGTGCTGCTTTCTTCTTCACGGTTACACGTACATCGGAAAACTTCTGCCTGACCTCAACAACATTGCAGGAGATTCGTGTCACAGCATTTACTGCCTTTACAACTTCTTCCCAGGCATGAATCTTCAATTTGACTGTACTGTACACCTCGAGTAAAACTTCCCTAAGAATATATTCTTACTTTCTGCGACTTCACATATCATGGCGTATAATTCCTCCTCACTGAATTTTAGCCGTCTCTTCTTAGCAGTAGGTCCTTCCTTCTTTTGTTTACAAACTAATGTCATGTGCGTCGATCTTAGCTGATTTCTCCTTCTCTTGCGATTGGTTGATGATTTTGTTAACTGAGCGCCGATTGGCCAACTAGCTCCTGCACTGTCATCTACTTTCGGACAAGAGAACTAAATTTATAGGGTAAACACTGGAGTTACGGATTGCTTATGGGACTGTAATTAAATTTTAAGTATGAGAAATTTACGGGACTGTAAGGTGTCTGTAAGACATGGTACTGTATCTCGCTACTGTACCTAACTTATGAGGTGTTTTGAGTATGAGGTCCCAGGTCTCTTCCCAGGGCTGGGCTGCATTTGCTGGTAGCAAACGACATTTAGAATCCACAAAATATTTGTTTTTCCTCCTCGAGACTTACTGTTTGGTTTTAAATGCAAGAAAGTGGTTTTCTTACCGTAGAACTTAGATATCTTCACACTGATTACTCACCCAGGAGATTAAGGTGTGTCACTACGTAGAATTTCACTCTGCTTCTGGCATTCAATGCGTTGTGTACTTGA
The DNA here is from genome assembly GCA_958450375.1 of Homarus gammarus. Lineage (NCBI taxonomy): Eukaryota > Metazoa > Arthropoda > Malacostraca > Decapoda > Nephropidae > Homarus > Homarus gammarus. Next base: position 286,187 of record CAUDMG010000581.1, read on the forward strand.
TAAATGATGATTTAATGAATTCCATAATTTCCAACATCCATCTAAATTATTGGTTATACTTTGTCATAACCAATCAGTCATTACCTTTGGTAATAATAATTATAGAGGGGTTACAGATACGGGCAGATAATTGCACTACGTTTATTTGGCACAATCCCATAAACTGGACTTATAATTGCATGGATAGGTCAGTCACTCACATGCCCACCACAGTACCGTAAGTTATAAGGGAGAGTTTGTCAACCTGGAGAATTAATCATTTAGATCTATTAGGCCGGCCTGGAGTGCTCTTGAAGCAAACAGGCCCTCACCAGTGACCACTTCCTTTACAGGATGTGTTAACTTTCGCTGGACTTAACAACAATCTCGGGGATTTGCACACACAGACTCGTAGCACTGGTAGGACTGTATGGCCCCTGTTCTAAGTCCGCAGAGCAGGAGGTCTTCTCTCAACCAAGGTCTAAAGCCCACTGACTAAAATGGGGTTTTGAGGCGTGAAATGACCCCTATCGGCTGGCAGGGTACCTTATCTCTACCTAAACAAACATTTGGGATGGGCTGTGTGGGAGGCCCAACGCAACCCATGACAATCGCCCCTACTAAGAAAAAAAATTTCTTTGGAGAATAAATGTTTAGCACCTGTATACAATCAAGAGAATGCCTAGCCCAGACACACAATTCGACATTCACACTGTGGTGTGTGTGTGTAACACTAACACTGCAACGGAATGTAGTCGCCAATCGCCACTGAGGGAAAACCTCAACATTTACTTTAGTTTTTCTGGCTGGAGGAAAACTCGGCGGCGAGGGTGACAATTCCCGAGCAATAGTTCATGCTAAGCGTAAGCACGCTACATTTACATTACAGCAACGTGTTGTATGGTGTAGGGAGTCAACAATTGATACAATCGAACAATAAAGGGGAGTCAGCAATTAATGGAATCAAACAACCATAGAATCAAACAATGAACAGATATTTCCTATGGCAGTGGCCCTGGGGGAAGGTTCTGGAACAGGGTGATGCACACTCAGGGTAGGGAAGCTTCCATTCAACTCCACACTCGAGTGACAGCTGCTGATGTCTTGATACAGCAGACCCGATGTCTTGATACAGCAGACGGAATGAGATGAACTGACGGTATGGTATGTTGTAGTGGTAGATGACCAGAGAATTGACAGTCGCTAGGTGAAGGTCTGGGAAAACAGCCCTCGAGTCCAGGACCTATGATGAGATCACAGCCAGAATTTGACGTACAGCGGGGTAGCTAGATAGTGACTGTATGGCGGCTGGGGTGAATCTGCCGTTCTCACCTCTGTCCAACCACGCTAGGTGTTGGTCTCACCAGCAAACGAGAGAGTTAGCAGAGGTAACGAGCAGGAAGATCGTTTCTGCCCTTACAATGGTCTTGACTTCCGGATCTGGTTCCTCATCATCCCACAGTTCCCGAAGAACTGCCGTACATAAGCTCGAAGGGAGACACCATGAGTGAGCTCTGTGGCACCTCTCGGTACGCGAACAGAAGTGGGGCAATGTAGCGTGGCCACTCCTTAGGTTGTTCCGCTGCCATCCTCCAGAGCATTTTCTTTAGCGTCCCATTAAACCTCTCACGGAGTCCGTTGCACCTTTACCGATAACAACCGCATCAACTCCTCCATTATGGCAGAAGTAAACTGGGTCCCCCTGTCACTGAGGACTTGCTTCGGGATACCTACTCGACAGAAGATTTCCAACATGGCTTGTGCAACAGTCGTGGCCTCAATGTTCCTCAAGGGCACAGCCTCGGGCCACCTCGTGCTAAAGTTAACCAAGGTGAGAATATACTTTGCCCCATCGCTCGCCCTTGGGTTTATCGGCCCCACAATGTCCACCGCCACCCTCTCAAAGGGTTCAGAGATCCGTGGGAGGGGCCGTAGTGGTGCAGGAGGGACTCGCCCTCGATCACTGGCTTTCTGGCAAACATCACAAGAGCGGACTTGCCTGGCGATCTCCTGGCCCATCCTTGGCCAGAAGAACGCTGCACTGATGCGATCAAAGGTCTTCTTTTTGCCCATATGACCGCCAAGAGCAGTGCAATGACCTAGCTTGAACAGAGCCAGGCGGTACTTGGAAGGTACCACGAACTGCAGTCGTGTTTCACCCAGAGACGTCACAGTCTCTCGGTAGAAACGGTTCCTCTTCTTTACGAACATCGTTCGATTCCCAAACGTCTCCTTGATGGTCCCAACCATCAAACTCTTGTGTACTGAAGTGAGCGTGCTGTCATGCTCTTGCTCTTGGACGACATCCTGACTATTGATGAGATCAGACGATGTGGCACTAGCCAATGGGGTAACTCGAGGTTTTGTTTGAGCCAAACCCCGAGTGACTGCAGCAGCATTAACTTGGGTCAAAGTGGCAGCATCAGTTTGGGTTGCAGCATCCACTGCACAACTTTTTCTTGCTCCCTTGATATTTCCAATGATGAGATCGTATATAGGTTCCCTCAGGACTGCTGCAGTGACCCAACCTGAGAAGAAGGGGGTGTCCACCTCAATCTTGGCCACTGGAACCGTTTGAATGTAACTATTTGCCAATTTAACACTTACTTGTACGCCAGTGTATTGATGTGGCTTCACCAATTCCTTCCTGACAATACAGCCTGATGCCCCACTATCTCGCATGGCAGTCACTGGAACTCCTCCAGCATATCCAGGCTTAACAAGAAAAGTGGAGTGATCCCTCGAGGAGACGGTGGAGGCCGCAGTTAGTCAGTAGGTGTGGAGGGGTAGACCTGATTCAGTATGAGCCCCTGCTTCAGGTTGCATGACGATCGGCCCTGGTGGAAGGTCAGGCCACTCCCCGTCCACAGTTTGAACATCGGCGGCTTCCTGCTGCTGGTCTCTTCATGGATTAGTATTGCTGGAACCTTGGCCTACGAATTGAGCCACGACGGTTTCCTGCCGCCGGTCCCATCGTGGATTGTTACCCGGGCGCCAACTGTCCTGGTACTTCGGGTGGCCTTGGTACTGCTTCTGCTGCTGTTTCTGTTGCTGTCTTTGCAGTTGTGGTTGCTGGTTATTTCCCTGTTGCCTGGGTGGGTTTGGTGGCTGTTTCTGTAGAGGTTGTTGACTTTTTTGGGTACCTGCCGACTCCCTGTTCGACCACCGCCTCCGAGTGTGGTACCCGAAAGCGCTGAAATGAGCGTCTGCTTTGCTTGCCATTTCCTTCGTCATCTTAACTCCATTGGCCCTGATTTGAGCCACAAGCTTAGGAGGACAAGACCTTTCAAACTGCGTGCGCACCATTAAGTCTATAACCCCTTCCATGGACTTGGGGGTTTCATCCTTACTCATCCACTGAGCCACATAGTCCCTTAAACGTTCCCGGAACTGTGCAGCCGTTTCATTTTCTTCCAACATTGCCCTGTTGAACTGATGCCTGGCCTGCTCAGCAGTCAGCCCATATGCCCGCAGCAGTGCAGACGTCATGCCAGGGAATTTATTTTCAGGACGCTCTAGTCGTCGAAGAATCCCTAAGGCTTTCCCATCAAATAGACTCAGGAACTAAAATTCCTTAATGCTGTCATCAAGCTCGTAGGCTTCTGCGAGATGCTCAAACCGGGAAATGTACATTTCTATGGATTCGCCCTCTTTAAAGGTGGGCATCTGGGGAAATTTCCTATAAGTGACGTTTTGAGTGGGAGTTCCTGATGGAGAAGAATTTTGGTTCCTTTCCGCTAAGGCCAGTTGGAACTCCCGTTCCCTTTGTCTCTCTTCTCGTTCCAGCTTCTTTTCTTCCTTCCGAAAGTCTAGCTGGGCTAAGAATTGTTCATGCTTGCGTTGCTTGTCTTCTCTCTCCTCAGCCTTCTCCATGTATGCAACCGCCTCAGTCCCCTCCATCCCGAGGTCACGTGCTTCCTCAAAAGCCGCTGCACGAGCTGACATGGCGTAGGTGTGGGCGATACAATTGTGCAATTATCCACGGTCTGTGTCCCTGTTCGGGCGCCAAGTGTTAGGTTTTAAGTGCAAGAAAGTGGTTTTCTTACCATAGAACTCAGATACTTTCACACTGATTACTATCCCAGAAGATTATGATGTGTCACTACGTAGAATTTCACTCTGCTTCCGGCATTCAATGCGTTGTGTACTTGATAAATGATGATTTAATGAATTCCATTAATTTCCAACATCCATCTAAATTATTGGTTATATTTTGTCATAACCAATCAGGCATTACCTTTCATAATAATAATAATAGAGGGGTCACAGATACGAGAAGATAATTGCACTACGTTTATTTCGCACAATCCCATACACTGGACTTATAATTGCATGGATAGGTCAATCACTCACATGCGCGCCACAGTACCGTAAGTTATAAGGGAGAGTTTGTCAACCTGGAGAATTAATCGTTTAGATCTATTAGGCCGGCCTGGAGTGCTCTTGTAGCAGACAGGCCCTCGCCAATGACCACTTCCTTTACAGGATGTGTTACGCTGGACTTAACAACAATCTCGGGGATTTGCACACACAGACTCGTAGCACTGGTAGGACTGTATGGCCCCTGTTCTAAGTCCGCAGAGCAGGAGGTCTTCTCTCAACCAAGGTCTAAAGCCCACTGACAAAAATGGGGTTTTGAGGCGTGAAATGACCCCTATCGGCTGGCAGGGTACCTTATCTCTACCTAAACAAACATTTGGGATGGGTTGTGCCGGAGGCCCAACGCAACCCAAGACACTTACAAACTACATATACATATTAAAAAAAATATTCTAAATCACAAAAATAGTTGTCTCTGGAGTTCCTCATACCACATCTGCCCCCACTTAAGCCTATCATGGTCCCCCGGATACTGGGAATCAAGAAAATAAATGACATAACATTCTGATGCATTGAGCAGTTGTTGGGAGGAACTTAACAAATTGTACTGCCATAAGGAACTAACAATGTGAAACTTAAATCTATAGCACCAAAATACTTTGGACTGTCGATTTAGGTTACCTAAACAGAGTGAAGTGTTTGTCTGTTGTAGCTCTCTTACTCATACGCACTGTAAGTCCACCCTGAGACTCTTCCTCAATAGTGCTACTAATACTATATGCTACAGTGTCCAGGTCCTCGTTAGAACTATGTGTCTCTACCTCGTTCCTAGAGTTTTCACCACTGTCAGGACGTGACCCCCCCCCCCCCCCCCTCCCACCGGGCAACCCACACCATCCTCATCATCACCATCTGAGCCATCAGCTACCCTTGGGGCTGCCCACAAATGCATGCAGTGTATTACCTTTGAGGTCCCATCTCCTTCCTCAGGAACAATCCTATACACACTTCCCTCCTCATTCAACACATGGGATATCACATATATATCCTCATACCAGTTGACCTGGATTTTACTCCTTCCCTTTCTATGAAGGCTTCCCAGTAATAAACGTTGACGAACGTCCAATGCTTTTCCTCTCGCTTTCTTATCATAGAGAAGCTTCCTACTCTGACACTTATTTTCAACCCTCCAGGCATTCTCTAATACTTCTCTGTGTAGGGCCACCCAACCATCACACGAGGCCTCCTTCTCAGCTTGTACTACCAACATATCTATCGGAAGCTTGGGAACAGTACCGAAGATCAAAGTGTGAGGGGAGAACCCAGTGGTCGAGTTACGAGTCTTATTATAGATGGCGGTTACCATTCCTAAATGCTTTGCCCAATATTTCTTTATCTCGATTGACAGTGTTCGCAACAATTGGTGCATTGTGTGGTGAAACCTCTCGCATTGTCCGTTTCCGGCTGGATGGTATGGAGTAGCCCTAGATTTTTATTCTCTATTGTCTTGCCTAGTTCTCTCAGTAATGCACTCTGAAATTGGGCTCCCTGATTAGTGTGAATTTTCCTAAGAATATCATATTTGGTAAATATCTCATCACCCAGGGTTTTGCTACAGTCGCTGCCTTCTGATCCCGTGTGGCGAATGCCCGGGTATACTTAGAGAACACATCTGTCACCACCAGCACATTTTCTCTGCAGTCACTTGATGATTCTAGTACTGTAAAATCCACCGCCAGAATGTCAAAGGGTCTACTGGCTGTAAGAGGCTTCATCTGCATGCGTTCCTTTGGGTTAACTGCTTTTGCTACAATGCAATGGTGGCAGCCCTTACAGTATTCAAAGATGTCCTGATCCATTCGTGACCAGTAGCACCTCTGCTTAATCAATCTACTGGTATGTTCGATACCCTGATGACCCATGTCATCATGCGAAAGTTTCATTACCTCCCCCTTCAGGGTAGTAGACAAAACTAGTTGCTGTATCTCCTTTTGGCCTGGTCGTCCCTATTTTCTAAAGAACAGTTTGTTACGAATAAGCAATCTCCCTCTCTGTTTCCATAGGCTGTTAAAATTGTGTCACTTTCTCAACTCCTTTAATTCACTTTTTCCTAGCTGCCCTTCTAGGTCCTTCCGGCACAATGAGATGTTATTGTCCTCTGCTCCTGTAGTTGCTCCAAACCTCCCTGAGATATGCTGGAAAGCCACATTAACTGTCCAGTCATCTAAGGGCTATCTGCTCCTTTCTCAGCTGGGCATGGAGTCTCATTATCCTCACCACTAAGAGAACTCTCCTCCTCGAAAGCATCTATGGCCATGGCTTGAGCCCTCTCGGATGAGTCATCTGCTTCAGGTTCTGGTTCATGGTTCTTTCCATCTGCATTCCCATTCGTCTTCCCTGCCCGATACTCCAGTTGCTAATCAAACCGAGCTAAATCTGCCACCCATCTCTGTTCTACTGCCCCAAGCTTTGCTTTGTCCAAGTGAGTCGAAGGATTGTTGTCAGTGAGGACAGTAAACTTGCTACCGGCCAGATAGTCGTTGAACTTCTCAGTGACTGCCCACTTCAATGCTAGCAGCTCTAATTTCATGCTACTGTAATTCTTCATATTTCTCTCTGACCCCTTCAAGCCCCTACTGGCATAGGCAATAGGGTGTTTTCTGCCTTCTACCTCTTGTGACAAGACAGCTCCTAGCCCCTGAAAACTGGCATCGATCTCTTGGAAAAATGGCTTGCTAAAATTAGCAAAAATCAAAATGGGTGCCGTGACTATCTTGCCCTTTAGTTGGCTGAATGCATCATCATGTTCCTGGGCCCACCTTGAGCAACAAGTTGAAATATTGATAAAAATTTAACCTCCAGGCGTGAAGGAACTGACTCTGACAAGTTGTGGATTATTTGTGAGTCTAGATTATTCCACTCCTCCAGAATGGCTGCCTCCAGCTTGGGGACGGTATTTGTGTCCTTGTTTTATAGACGAAGCTTGATATTGCTCCACTTATTTTCTATCGGGTTAAGGTCAGGCAAATTGCTTGTCCAATCACTTATGAACTCTACCTGACAGTCAACAAGCCATTATATTACAGATTTTGCTGTGTGACATGAGGTACCATCCTGCATAAACACATCAGCATGGCATTTTTCAAAAGACCCGGGCAAATAATCATAGAGCAACCCCAAGTAGTTAAATTGGCTCATCATTGTTAGGTTCTGAATAGTAAGTTCTATATACAGGAGAGAACACAAACACCTGTATAGTTTTGTAGGTTCGGTTTACTGGATAAGAGTATGTACACAAAGGAGAGCAGCACTCTCTCTTGACTAGGCTCCCGGTCAACTGCTATAGGAGACGTATGGCAAGTGATACATTAGCAGCTTCCATACGTCGCCAGGCACATTAATTAGGCATGTGGGATATGGTAATAACATTGCCACACGCTGCTAGCTACATAAATGGAGCACATACATAATATACATACATGACATATAATCCAGCATACATAATATACATACACCTCCCTCCCCCCTATACGCTCATAGCAAAGTCTTGAGCGGACCTTTTCTTTTGGATCCGTTCTGAGCGTCGAGGGACTTCATCACTGGGAAGGGTATGGGACTCAACACTGGTGGCGGGGCCAGCAGAAGGCATTGTTACGGGTCGGAGAAAACGGCGGTTCCTCCACCACACACGACCACTGGGTAACCGCACCTGGTAGTCCCGTGACCTGCCGAGACCCATGACTACGCCTACTTTGTCCCAACGTAGGGGGGTCGGGTCCTGAACACGGACCTGGGTGCCGACACTCAACCTGGGGAGAGAACGGGCGTGGTCATTGTAGCGGGCGACGACGTCCTGAACACGTTCGGCGGCTCGGCGATCACAATCCTCTGTCTTGGCCTGCCACTCCTTGGAGAAGGATTGAGGGTGAGCAGGGACACAAGAACGAAGGGGGCGTCCATACAAGACCTGGGCAGGGGAGCGTCCGGTGTAGTTAGGTGTGTTGCGGAGTTCAAGAAGACCCCTGTCGAAGGCCTCGCAGTCAATGTTCCCAGAAGGGGCCACCTTAAGGATGAGGTGCTTCAGGGATTTGACAGCAGCCTCAGCGTGGCCGTTGGACTGCGGGTAATGGGGCGATGACAACACATGCCGGACTCCCCATCGGTCAAGGAACACAGCAAAGTCCCGGCTTGTGAACTGAGGCCCTCCGTCGGTTTGCAGGCGTGCAGGAACGCCCACGTCACGGAAGTAGTGGCGGAACTTGCTGATGGTGGCGGCAGACGTCGTGTCATTACCGCACTTGATGACAACCGGCCAACCAGAGAGACGGTCGACGATAACGAGGAAGGACTTTCCTGACACACAGAAAAAGTCGGCCGACACAGACTCAAAGGGGCGGGTGGGGTTGTCGTCACTCATAAAGGATTCCTGCTGCTGGCTGGGTTGTAATACGCGGCGGGGCTTACACACCTGGACAGCATTGGAGATGTCGGGGTCGATGCCAGGCCGGAACACAGTCTGTCTTGCACGCCGTTTGGTGGCCTCGGCTCCACAGTGACTGTCGTGGAGGCGAGCCAAGGCGTGGAGACTTGAAGCAGCAGGGACAACTACCGAAGGGGAGGTGTCACTGGCCAGAGGTAGGGGTAGGGCGGCAGCAGGGTAGTTGCTGCTCCCTTCGTGCACCCTGTTGGCGTGTTTTACCTCGAGAATCGGTGTTGGGAAGTCCTGGGAGATGATGGCCAACTCTTGGCAATGTCTGTAGGACAGCAAAGGAGTCGGGACGCCATTATGCACATCAATCCAGGCTTGACACGACCTGTTGCCAAAGGTGACGTGTGCATAGAGTGAACCTAGGGCCGGGGTCATCTGTGAACCATCTGCCATAAAGCGGAGATCCTTGGGGGGCGGTCCTAGATCACTTGGAGAGAGCCCCAAGCATTGCAAATGCTGGGGACCGATGACTGTAGCATCAGCGCCGGTGTCGGGCAACATCTGAAGGCGGGATGACACACCGCCGTAGGTCACGATGACGCTGATGTACTGGGGGACTTTGGTCCTGGGACGCGGGGGGGAGCACACATTCCTAATGTGGCTCGAGCGTTGTCAGGAGTCGTCGTGCCTCTGATTGGAAGGCTGTGGGCGGCCCTCTCTGGTGGAGGGGGGCTGAAGCTTCCGCCGACGCGGTCCTTTGGGTATGTTGGAAGGGCAACACTTGTCATAGTGGCCCAGACGACCACACACATTGCACTGGACGCGTTTGGCTGGGCACCGTACTGTGAGTGACCAGTGGCCCTTACGGTCACAACTGTTGCAGGTAGACTGAGCAGCTGGACACACCTGTGTTCTGTGCTGCTTACCACAGTTGTTGCAAAATAAACCGGGCGTGGACGTGGTGGGCGAAGGCGTAGGAACAGACTTCTTGTCCTTCTTGTACCGGGACACAGCGCGTACAGCTGTAGGGGGAGCTCGGGTGGCAGAGGTGGCACACCTGGCAGCCTCATAGGAGCGACATATCGTCAACACATCCTTAAGAGAAGAGGAAGAGTCGAGGGAGGTGAGGCGTTGGACAAGTTCCTCGTCCTTAACACCCATCAGGATCACCTGCTTCAACTGGGTCTCCTCGCACTGCTGGTGGTGGCCTGGACATATATCTACCTCTTCCGAGGCTCTCTTAAGATGCACGTAAAAGGCATCAAAAGACTCACCCTCCAACTGTCTGCAGCTAAACAATTCCCTCCTGCGCAGAGCTTCATTCTGCTGTCCTTTGATGTGCCGTTGTAGAACGTCCAGTACCTCCTCTACAGACAGCGAAGAGGTTGGGGGTACCTGCAACGTATGTTCCAAGACACGCTGAATTTCCAAGGACAGGCACATACGCAGCTGGATGAGTTGTTTAGGCTGTGACAAACTCTGGAGATCCACCATTGTAGAATAATCAGTCCACCGTCGCCGCCATTCACGAAAAGTCTGGAAAGTCTCATCAGGCTTCAAGATGGGCGGCGTTTGAGCTGCTGCTTTAGGTGGGGCTGGGGGGCGTGAAGGGAGCATGGATGAGGTATCTGAACCAGTCAGTACCGAGGCAGTGTTAGAGCCAGGGGCTTGGTTAACAGTGAGGCGAGATATCAAGGCTTCAAACCGTTCACTGTCTTCCAATCTCCGTTGGTTGTCTCGTTCAGCCTCTGCTTGCCTTCTGTGCTCATCCGCCAAACGTCTGTGGGCTTCATCCTCGCGTTTCTCATCTCTCATAAACTTCAGTAAAGCAATTATCTCTGGAGACAACGCTGAATAGTGAGGTGAGGGACTGCACGATGTGGGGGCTGGAGCGTCGTGGCCGGCCTGGTCATCCATCTCTGCGGGGCTATCACCCGCCTGAGTCATCCAGACGCTGGGTCCACGGCTACGTAAGGCGTGAGACATAACTACTTCCTCTGTGTACTATGTCTTAAATCAGTGTTGACCGGTCAGCCCGTCGTATCAACAAGATTTCGGACAAAAATTAATTAAATACACAGATAAGTAGGTTATATATATAAAATATATATAAGGAAGCCGCGCGGTCAGCGAGTGTTAGTACGTGTATGTGTGTGAGTGTGTCCCGGGCCGGCAAAGCGTCTCGCCCCAGCTGTGAGGGGGGGGTGGAGGCGGCGCTGTGAGGGGGGTGGAGGGAGAGGCGCGGCGACTCCCAGTCAGCCCAGTACCCTCAGGACGCGGTCAGAGACGGGTGCACTGACCTTTACTCCTTACAAATGCCCAGAACGTGCCGTATACCTTGGGAATCCTTTAGAACAAGGTCACACATGAATGGCACGAACACACAATGCACTAAACACTTCACAGAAAATCACTGTCACTGACACTGCTCAAAGTTGCTGAGATTCTTCGAGGAGAGCTGACGCGCGGGAGTTGACCCAAGGCTTGACCCAAGACGGGACGGGACCCTAGCCGGCTTTCCACAGACTTTGCACTTTCACTCGTAATTATCCAGTAAGATCGGATCACTGCGCCATGTTAGGTTCTGAATAGTAAGTTCTATATACAGGAGAGAACACAAACACCTGTATAGTTTTGTAGGTTCGGTTTACTGGATAAGAGTATGTACACAAAGGAGAGCAGCACTCTCTCTTGCCTAGGCTCCCGGTCAACTGCTATAGGCGACGTACGGCAAGTGATACATTAGCAGCTTCCATACGTCGCCAGGCACATTAATTAGGCATGTGGGATATGGTAATAACATTGCCACACGCTGCTAGCTACATAAATGGAGCACATACATAATATACATACATGACATATAATCCAGCATACATAATATACATACAATCATCACATTCCTAGGTAGTACAACAAGATCACCAGTTCCAAAGTACGAGAAGCAACCACACACCATTAATGACTCAGGATGCTTAACTGTGCAAAAAGTGATTTTGGGGTCAAGCGAATCACTCCCGGAGCGCCTGTACACATTAAAAGTACGACTTCCAGTAAAAGAAAACGTTGCTCGTCACTCCACAGCAAGTGCTGCCACTTGATCGTATCCCACTGAGCGTTAGCCTAAGCAAAAGCGACCCTACACTGCCACTGAACAAAGGTGAGGAGTGGCTTCTTGCGTGCGCGGTGGCTGCTGCAAAACTGCAGGTTGTCATGGATGGGGCGGTGAACCGTCCTTACAGAAACATCACCTGGAAATACAAGGTTTCTTCTTTCAATTTCCGTGCTGACAGACGTTGATTAGCATCAAGTTGCTTCTTAAGAACAGTTAGAATGCGTTGGGAAGTTTTTCGAGCCTTCCCTGGCCGTCCACTATACACTGGTATTGCCAACCCGCCGTCATCTCGAAATCGTCTAATCAAAATCTGAACTAATATTTCACTCACACCAACAATTCTTGATATTTCCTTTACAGGTTTCTTGACCTTATGCAGACTAGTAATTGGCGCTATCTGCTCCTCTGTTAACTCTTTCCTCATGCCCATTGTGGTAAAAAAAAGCAAAGAAATAACAGGCGTTGCGGCAATAAATAGGGGCAATGTCGGAGGGAGTAAAACACATAAATCTTTGTTCACAAAATTTACGAGGGTAAGTGGTGAACGTTTTGATTGCTGGCTGCCTTGTCTTCGAGTCTCCCTTCGCTGCCAGACGTACAATGCCTGCCTCAGCCCCAGCTGGCCCATGATTATAACAACCACGACCATGATTATAACAACCACGACCATCTGGAAAACGATGTCGCTGTACGCTGTCAGCGGGACGGCGGTTGTGTTCTAGCCAAGCAGGAACGTTCAAACTTTCACGCCTCGGTAAACTGTACCACCGGACTCGCCCACGATCACTTGTGTTATTCAAAACATGGTCCTGCTATGTGGCTGCATACAGACAAGAGCTTTCACTAATGGGAATTTTAGGGGTAACAGTGAAGCCTCACAGTGTGTAATAATTATATAAGTTTACAATAGAGATCATTAACATGGCCACTAGTATTAATTCTTCTGTACCATCCCGCAGCCTCTACTTTATTATTCGTACGAACACTAATGTTAAATACACTTCATGTATTTGGTCCCTTCTGATTGGTGATGAATGTAACCCTGACACCTGCAATGATTTGTTTTCATGTTTTGAATGACAGTTGGAAGGGAACTAATCATTCTAAGCCATCGGATGAGTGGAGTGGGGGCGCACCATGAGTAGTTGGGCCTTACATTCTTGGAAGCAAGCCTTGGTTCAGCCCTTCCCGAAGAAGGGTGACCATTCTAATCCCTCTATCTATCGCCACATTTCCCTAACTTCATCCCTCTCTAAGATCTTCGAAGCTATCTTTAACTCCCATTTCTCCGTCACCTAGAACGACTTTCTCTTTTGTTGGATCACCAGTATGGATTTCGCCAGGCGAGATCTACTGGTGATCTGCTCTCCTACTGCACCCATCTTTGGTTATCCTCTCTTAGGGATTATGAGGACACTTTCGACGGGGCCCTCGACATCTCCAAAATATTTGTCAGGGTATGGCACTAGTCTTTGCTATCTAAACTTCCCTCTTTTGGGTTCTCTCCCCCACTTTGTTTTCTCATCTCTATCTGCCTTGAGAACCGATCCATGGCTCTCGCTCTTTCTCTACCAGTAGTGGTGTCCTACAGGCTTCTGTTCTTTCACCTGCTCTCTTCCTTCTTTTTATCAATGATTTACTTCATACTACAACTAATTATATCCATTCTTACGCTGATGATTCTACTCTTCACTCTTCTTCACATTTTCCCCTCCCTCCTAACTCTCAAACTAGAGCTGTTTCTAGAACTGATATCATTATTTCTATCAATGCGGATATGTGCAGCATCTCTGAATGGGGAGGTAGAAACTTGGTTAAATTCAATAGTAATAAAAGTCAGTATTTACCAATTACACTTTCTAAATTTGATGTTCTCCCACCAATTACATTTCAGGACGCTATCATTCTGCCAAATTCTGAAATAGATGTGATAGGCCTCACCATTTCCTCCAATCTGTCATGGAAGTCACACATCCTTAACATAGCTAAAGCTGACTCCCGAAAGTTGGGAATGCTGTACAAATGCCATAGCTACTTCACTCCTGAGCAGTTGGTTAAGTATATAAGGGATTCATTCGTCCTAACTTGGAGTACTGCTTTCCTATCTGGGGTGGCTCTTATTCTGTCCAACTATTAGATAGGGTGGAATCAAGGGCATTTCGTTTTATTAACTCTCCTCTTTTAGTCGACAATCTCTCTTCCCTTTCTCTTCGCCGCAATGATGCTTCACTTTCTCTCTTTTACAGGTACTTTAAAAGGCAATGTTCGGTGAATTTGGCAACCTGTGTACCGCCAGCAAGGCCGTGGGCTCGGAACACACGTCCTGCCTGCGTTGCCCACCGTTTCTCTGTGGATGTCGGTCACAAGAGAATAACCCGTTATAGGACCTCCGTCTTTCCTCACACAGCCAAACTGTGGAATGCTCTGCCTTCTTCTATGTTTCCATACTTATACAATCTGTCTCATTTTAAAAAGCTGGTTTTCTGGCATCTTCGTGCTGTACGTTAACACAGTAAAACCTTTTTCTTCTCTATTTTCAATTTCCTTCTGTTCTTTTTTTTCGCCCCCCCAGGCCCCGTTGTGGGTTGTTTGACCTCTGCCCGGGTGGGCTAATTCCCTTAAAAAAGAAAAGTGGAATTGAAAAATTCACGCATCTTGTGTTAAAACGCAAATTTCTATCTTTCACACTTTTTATTCAACACCATTCATCCTTTAGATCATGAAGTTTGTGCTGGGCCATCGCTTTCTTCTGGCGGAAGGTATAAGCTTTGGTGCGAGTCTGAGGGTTGTTCTGCTACCAGTTAAAGCAGCACATTTATTATTGACGAATAGATCGATTAGGCACTCGGATTTAGGTTGTTTGTTGTAGGGCTGTTTATCAGCCCATAGTCAAGCAGCTCTCTGAAAGCATGTTGTACAACTTGATCCACCAGTTGCTTGGTGTTAAAACCTTTTATGGAGGTGTGTTGCCTTCGCAGTTTGGGGGCCAAGGGAAGGGAGAGATTGACTCTAACGAGCCGATGACCTGTGTCACAGTGGGCTGAGCCACGAATGGATCTGGTGGTGAGGACATCTTATTGAGTGCGGTTGCTACCTCAGGTTTGTTTTTTTCTTTTCTTTGGGGGCAGGCTATGTTTAGGGCACCTTTTCTAGCGTCCTCTCCATATGGGGTGAGCAGAGTGGCTCGTGGAAAGGGCTGCTCAGTCGCGCAGACAGGACCTGATTGCACTGCTGCCTAGATCCCAGTGCTTAAACGACCATCTTATCTGTGCCGCCCATTTGCAGAGTTGTGACTAGAGACACCCGACAGTTATCTCTGCCTATCCCCTTCACCACTCATCTGTTACCATAGGACTTATGGGTGTTTAGGGGTTCTGATGGTGATGGAAAGTATGATGAGTTGATTTATGTGACGAGGTAGGAGCTCAGGCTACAACCACACATCATAGCTCTCCCTTTTCCTGATCCAGTGGTGCAGGTAGCTGCAAAAATGGGAGAGAGGAGGAATTGCAATAGTCTGCCGATAGCCCAGTTTGTTGGGTTTGGCTTTATTAACCTGACCATCTTGCACTGCCTTCATCCACCAGTGTAGTCATTGTGTTCCCTTGTTGGTCACCTCTTCCTCCGATGGAGTCTTACTGAAGCTCTGTAGGCATGTCTGCCTACGGGGCTTCGCCGCAAATTTTTCGTACAGGGAATACTCACATACCAACCATGGTTAATCCGTAAGGCAGCGGGGCAGTAGTTGGTAGGCACTAGGGCGTGTCCACATGCTGGTGGGCCTATGCGCCGTACCTCTGGGGCGAACTGCTCCTGGTGTAGCCTGGGGCCACAGCGCACCCAGTTACCATGTGTTGCAACGAGGAGGCACAGCAGGATGGTGAAGAGGCTGCGTACTGACAGGGGAAGACTTACGCAAGGCTGCTTCTCTGTTCACCACAAGGGCTAGTCAGCGGCGGTAGCTGAAAGTTAGAGGAGGCAAGCAGTGATTGCACCTTAAGACTAACATAATGCTGCCACACTAGACGGCATTACACACACACACACACACACACACTCATACTACATCCGTGCCCACCGGAGGGTTAAGATCTATTCGGCGCCTGCTCCTGTGGCGGCAGCTGCCCTGGCCAATGTTGGCCCACTTTCCCAACCCCTTCCCGTTAACCCCTCCTCCCCACCGGGATGTCAAGAAAATCCCGCCAAAAGGAACAATTTCGTTTCCGAAAGTAGTGAGATCAGTGCTGAACTGTAAGGGATGCCTTAAATGAAGCAGAACAAATTTTACCACATGGGAATTAATTTCCATTGGGTTATAGCAATGAAAGTTATCCCTGTACAGCAAAAACTTCAAGTGTTCTTTAATGCTTAATCGGTGTTTATCTCTATCTACTGTAACATATATACATATGTCTAAACATTTCTACATTATGGAACAGTGGCAAGCAACAAGTAACTTGGCTATAAGAGAAACAACTGCTGGCGGGCAATAACTGCTAATTCATTACTCTAGGAAAGCTCCCTTATATAACAAATCATGTGGTGTTCTGGGGAAATAATTATTACATGTTAGTTTTGAAGGCCGATATTATTAAAATACTATACAAATATGTATTTTTCAAGAAGTCTCTTTCGATCTTCAAAATAATGTAATAATTTGGCGGCAGTTCATAACACGATGGTAAATGCCAAAAAAATAATTATAAATATATATATTGTCAGGGGTTGCGTTGGGCCTACCCACTCATCCCAACTCTGATGTTTATTTTACGAGAGATAAGTCTCACGTCCCAAAACCAAATTTTAGCCAGTAGGCCCTAGACCATGGGTTAGTCAAGACTTCCTCCTCCCCTGTCTTAAGGAAACGGGGCGCTACACAAAGTCCTTTACCGTGACACCGTCCTGTGGACTGTCAGTGAAAAGAGACTGTGTGTGTGTCAACCCAAGTCACCTTACCAGTTCTCCTGCGCAACACCGTCTACAATGTCTGTTAGTGACACGAGACTATGTGTACCAACTCAAGGTCTGGTATTCCCCGTGGAAGGAAGATCATGCGTGAAAACCTGGTTGCAACACGAGCTATCCAGGCTGGCAGTGCATATATCATATGAGGAATTAAGGCTCTGTTAAGTCATACTCATAGTAGAGTAATTAAATGTG
>CAUDMG010000582.1:5000-180775 GCA_958450375.1 Homarus gammarus
TGAATGCATTATATCAAGCACAGTATGAATAGAATACCATTGTAATATAACAATATTTTAACCAAAAACTATCAAAAAACGAGTAACTTCTCTTGAACATCGGAAGGTTAGGTAAAATCTTTTGTTATCGTCATGTATTTTATCCTATTTTACATTAAAATACATCACGTTTCAGCAAAACTACTATTCATTTCCGAGAATATATTCATTCAGGCGCAGTTTAGTTAAAATATACATGTGATGTAACAGTTTTTTAACTGAAAACGATTCGAAAAACACATGTACCGTCTAGCTGATGGTGAGTGATGCGTCATGCGTCGTTGTAAATAATAAGAGGTTGAAGTAGATTATCGGGTATTATATTAAGCGTGAAATATCGAAAAGGGTTTTATTCCCGGTATCTTTTGTAGATCAATGAGAACTGTGATACAGTATATGATATGATAAGTTAGCCTGTGCTAAGAATTTCAACAAAGACTACTGAAAGCACGTTGTAAGGTAATTTAGCCTATTGTAAGTTGGTGAGCTTCATTTGCTGAAGGAACTGCACAACTTTTCATTACTAATTGGTACATATTTTACGTTTCCATTGTTTACTGGCAGTAAATGGTAAATATTTTTCATGTCTGAAGCAAAAAGTTGCTCCTCGCCCTTCCCATCATGCACGGGTTCAACCTAACAAAACTATTACGCATGTATAGGACGACCCCCAATTTTTTGCCTAAAAATTTGGTCTTAAAAACTCGAACTATACATGAGTATATACGGTATATATATACAGTGAACCCTCACTTTACGCGGTCAATTGAACCCACGGAGGCCCGCGTAAAGCGAGAAATGCGTAAAGTGAACAACATAACACATGGGATTAATTGAAATAGAGACCGGGCCGACCCCCAAACTCCACTTTTTCCCGACACAATACCTATGTTCTAGTAAAAATAACATCTTAATTTTATGATGGTACACGCACACAATTAATACTTCAGAGAAATAGAGAAATACAGTAGCCAAGTTAATGGCCATTCAAATAATGGACTCAACTCCCTCCCCCTCTTCTCACACTCCTGGCTCTTCCCTCTCTGAGAAATGTTTGGGGGAAAACACTAGATTTTAAGGTATAGTAATAAATAATACCTCAAACTAAAGCTAGGATAATATAATTGACATTGCTGGATTCCTTGTAAGACCAGGAATATTTTGAATATAAATGTCATATATTTTGCACAAAAGCTAACATATTTACTCAGAGTAAACAAAATACTTACATTAGATCTAAAATTTGTATGTCTAATGTGATGTTTATATTCAAAATGATCATCAAATTGTAAGAATTCCAGCAATGTAATTATATTCTGGCCCAGTAATTTGTATGAATTTTATGAGCTAAAACAAATATCTTCAATAAATAAACAAAATATACTTACCCAAATACTATCTGTCAATCAAAATACCCCACCTCCCCCCCTCTTCCCACCTGCTCCCTGGGTCCCTCCCTCCCTCCGTACCCCTCACCCCCATCTTCCCTCCCTACCAGAGAAATGATTGGGTTATAACAATATATTTACATTTTTAGTAATAAATAATACCTCAGACTAAAGTTAGGATAATATACAGTGAACCCTCGCTTTACGCGGTTTCACTTTACGCATTTCTACATTTACGTGGTACCCTGCCAGAACCGGAATTCCCACTTTACGCGGTGCACCTACTCATATACGCGGGTGAAGTATAATTTTTTTATTTAGCTCATAAAATTCATACAAATTATCCGGCCAGAATATAATTTACATTGCTGGAATTCTTACAATTTGATGATCATTTTGAATAAAAGTATCATAGATTTTGCATTAGACATACAAATTTTAGATCTAATGCAAGTATTTTGTTTAGTCAGAGCAAATATGTTATCTTTTGTGCAAATTATATGAAGTGTATATTCAAAATATATATATATGCCACACTTCATGGATACTTAAATTTTATTTTAAACACCAATACAGTTTCGGCTCATCATGAACCCTTCTCAACTGGTAATGAAAGAGACAGAATATTTCACAATATATACACGTGGAGGCTGACTGACCCAAGCCGTCTGTCAACTGGGGATAATCTTCTGACCCAACCTTGGCCTGAACCAACCCTTCTTATCTGGGGATAAAATTACCCCATTTTCCTAACTTTCACTGCAGCAAACTCTGCTATTAAATCTTGATATTCCAAACTTTCTGCTTGTACCTTTTCGATGGAAAGCATAGCCAATGCATTCAATCTCTCTTGAGACAGTTGTTCTTAGATAGTTTTTTTATTAATTTCAGCTTGGAAAAACTCCGCTCCCCTGATGCCACTGTGACTGGAACTGTCAATAAAATCCTATTTGCTATTTCTGCCTTAGGGAAAGAACCATTTAAAGACTTGAGAATCTGAAGGACTTGAAGTGTACTGTTTGTTTCTTGAAGAATAAGTTCTTGGAGTACTCGAAGCTCTGAGAACAGGTCTGCACAATCATTATCGTGAGAATTTCCAACACTCAATGAATTATCCAAAGCTATACATCGCTCTTTCAAGATGTCGTCTTCTTTCATATCTCGAAGTTTCTCCAAGTCATACAGGAAACCGAAGTTAGTGTCATACTCTTGCAGCTGCTTGAATCTTCTTGTCAGTGACATTATTGCCTGATCAATGATAACAAGAAAGTAATTTCTTTCAAATACTTTCTCAGCCGAGTTTTCTGAATTATTCTCACTTATTTCTTGTTGTCCTTTCCTTTTCACTCGTCGATTTTTTAATATAAGCCAACTTCTTTCAGATGTTTCTCCATTTGGTAATTTTCTCATGTAAAAGTTTTCTGTGAAGTGCCGATTTTCACGATTTTTAGGAAAAATATAATTTTCACTAGTAACTTTCACAGGTCCATTTCCTACCAAGTAGTTCATTGTTCTACTGTCCAGAAGCTGTGGCCAGTTGGCTGGATCACATAAATCATCTTCAGTTTCACGGTTATGATCTGAGCTGTCCATTTTTAAAGCTTTCATCTGTTTTTCACCACTGTCCTCTTCCTTTCCTTTTATACAAATCACACTAGCACAGTCACTTGCAGTAGTTTCTGGGATTTTTTGTAACACAAATTTGACAAGGGATCCTTTCAATACATTATCAATTTCTTCTCGTTTCCTTTTCTTTTGCCTTTTCACTGCCCCCAACATGTATTTTTTCTATCTGTCTCTGTCTCTGCTTGCCGTGTTTCTTATACAAAAAAGTATATCCACAAAACTCAAAAGGCAGGAGTCACAGCTCACAGGACAAGACACAACCTGATCTCACTGGTTACTGACCCTGGTGGACTGGCTGTGTGGAGTGGAGTGCAATGGATTATGGAGTCAGATTATGCAGTCAGAGGAACCCACCCCCACCAACCCCCATGGGACTGTCGCTATGGATGGTAAGGTCACGGTTGTGATGGTGGCGTAAGCCGTTAGGTCAGATGAGCCAGTCAACAGGTAATGTGTCCAAGGTCACTGGGTCTAGTGCTGGGCCCCGCGGGGCCCAGGCGGTCGCCCCCCCCCCCCCCCCCCCTATGAACAGGCCTGTAGAGAGGTGAAGGTGATGAGTTGGAACATGTAGGTACTACCACCTGGGAAGATATTGGAAGCATAATGTGTTGTCTAATGGTAGACCCTGCTGCCATATGGCATCACGAAAATTGTGACCAAGTCCCAGGTTACTGACCTGACTTTCCGACTCATTTACACACAATTACAGGTCTCAATTGTTTCTCTTACATGGACAACACAACATACATAATGTATATCGTTTCTCACTCTTGAATTATTTTTTCGTTTTTGTTTTCAATTATTATTATTATTATTATTATTAAAATTATTATTTTTAATTTGCTATTAATTTTATTAATTGTTGTAATAAAAATAATAGATATTATTATTATTATTTATTATTAATATATTTTCGCCCCCCAGGGCCTGATGTGGGTCAGTGACCTGTGCCCTGGTGGGCTAATCCCCGTAAAAAAAAAAAAAAAAAAATCTCATCCCTCAGAAAATGATACCCTAAAGGTGTGACTGAGGACATCAATATTGTGTGTCAGCAGGAGTGCTCACACCTAATGGTAAGCCCCCCACACAGTCTGCCCAATTACAGTATGTGTATTATGATCCTAGTTCTACTCACATGTTTTTCTGTATGTTAAGAAGTCACTCTCGCATGTACCTCTTGTATCCAAAAAGACGACCAACCTTCAGTACCAAAGGATCACTATCCACATGGGCAACTCCACACTCAAAGTACTAAATGCCTATGCTCCCTCAGATCAGCTTCAATAAACAGATCTCCCAGACTTTGTACACAATGAACCCACTGTCATAATTGGTGACCTGAATACTAGACACTTATGAAGATGCTCAAATTATAGGTAATAATGAACCAACACACATCTATGGCTTTAATCTACGTACTGGCTTTAATCTATCATACACAACTCATAGCTCTGATGTTGTCACTGATCTTATGTCTGATCACAATCCAATCCAAGCTAGTATACATGCAGCTAATGACATCCCAGTGGTGAAAAACTTACTGATGTAGACTCACAGTTAAGCACGAACATGCAAGCCAGTTCATATACCTTATTTATGACTGGTACAAGGATTACAAGCCTGACAACTACCAAAGTCTCCATGATGATCTGGTAGATAGGATTTATACATTCTTCACCAACAATGCCTCCACCAAAAAAAAGAGAAAAACGTGGTCAGCATCAGAAGAACAGGCAACAGCAGTGCTATGATGACCCTAAACTGAGAAAACTCGGGGCTAGAGTAAGGAGGGTGGAAGAGGGTTACAAACAAATTAGAACACCTCAAATGTTACAATTGTATCAAGCCTCCCTTGCTGCCGCCAGGGAACGTGTAAACGAACTTGGACAAAATGCATGAGAAACATATATCAACAGCCTGAACCAAAACACATCCTTTAGCAAAGCATGGAAAGATAAAAGCACAAACAGAGGTAAAAACAGTACACATGTTTCCCATCCAAACCCACTGCTCATGACTCTAGCTATGACTTGTTACAAGCTAGGACTCGAGGACTCCTTGATGCGAAGTCTGTAGAGAGAAGCAATATCATTAACTTTATGCTAGGCAAACTGCACGATGAGTGTGATGTTCCATATACTGAGTGGGAGCTTGACGCCGCCCTCACCAGAGGTAGGTCTACTGCCCCTGGAGAAGACGGAGTCACCTACAATTTCATTAGACTACAAAGGCGTGTGCCGCTCAATCCATTATTGCCATTGTACAATATAAGTCATGCTGAGGGCCAACTACCCACATCATGGACCAGCAGTATTATTGTACCAATACCGAAAGCAGGACAGCCTGATGCTTTTTGTCCCATATCACTAACCGGCTGCCTGTGTAAAACCTTTGAGAGGATGATTCTTGGCAGACACTTTTATAGAATCAGAGAAAATATGTCTCCTAACATAAATGGCTTCAACCATGGTAAAGGTGTACATAATTGCATCACCACATTCCTAACTGTGCATGGGGATGAATGGCACAGATACACCACATTTCTTGACTTAAAAGCTGCATTTGATATTGCCAATAGCCAATTTATATTGCAAGAAATTGCCAAAATGGATATTGGAGGTCGGCTGTTACACTGGATAAGTGGTTACCTAACCAACATAAGGGTTGCTGCACTGTCTCAGGGTTACATAGGTGAAATTAAAGATATGCAATTTGGCACCCCTCAAGGTGGAGTACTTAGTCCCACTTTGTTTAATATTCTTATGAATGCATTATTAAATTTAATACCAGACAACCCCAACAATAACACAATCAGCTATGCTGCTGTTATTTTTTTACATACTAAAACTCATCGTGAAATGCAAACCACCTTGAACCATGTACACGCAGCCTGTGAAAACCTTGGTCTTATTGTCTCCACTGAGAGAACTAAGGTGTTCAACAAACAAGCTGGTAACCGCAAACACGGCCCCGCCAAATTCAAGATAGGTAACAACACTATTGATTATGTCTCCGTTTCTTGCACCCTACCTGCCAATGTACTGACAGACTGAAACCTCTTAAAAGTGTAGCGGGGTACAGCTCAACCTAACAGTAATTCAATTGAAAAGGGAGTTAGAATTAACAACTGGGCATCCACTCCAAAAAATTAGTTGTCATACTCACAGCTATTAAATTTATTGAAACCACTGTCACTGACAGTCTCATCATCACTGATTCTCTATCCTTACTACTTGCCCTTGACACCCTCAACTCATGTTGTCACGCGCTTGTTTCTGAAGCCAGACACAAATATGCATACCTTGTTGACCGCGGAGTCAAAATCAAACTATTGTGGATCCCCTCTCACAGAGGCCTCATAAAACATGACAGAGTTGATGCCCTCGCCAAACTCACGTCTAACAAAAGCACTGTTGAATACAATCTGGGTCTGTCAAAAAGAACCCTTAAAACTGTAATTAGGAAGGAATTTATTGATGAATTTGACACAAGCAGACAAGTGCAAACAGTGAGACATGTATATGTATATGGAGCAAGTAACAAGATCACAAGATTACAGGATGTTTTAACCACTAGACTAAGGTGAGGATGTAAGTACCTCTGGCAGTATATCCCTCAAGCACATGTGAACAAGACTAAATGTAAAGTGTTTGGCCAGACATATGGCCATACACTCG
Organism: Homarus gammarus; assembly: GCA_958450375.1. Lineage (NCBI taxonomy): Eukaryota > Metazoa > Arthropoda > Malacostraca > Decapoda > Nephropidae > Homarus > Homarus gammarus. The sequence continues at coordinate 11,731 of CAUDMG010000582.1, forward strand.
AACACTACGTCCTCGAATGTGTGAAGATAGAATCTTTTAGAGACAGGTGCAAGCACATTGTGTGTGAAATGGCATAACACTTTTTCTCTAATGGCAAGACAGCTGACATATTAAGATTGTATCTACTTTTTGGCACTTAGTAGCTATATCAGTTCACATGTATAGAACCAAACACACAATGTGCTTGAATACCTCTCAAGCAAATGTGAATAACAAAGTGTGCGGGCATACATACACACTGCCTCTCACACTCCTGTACTCACGCAGTTGCGAATAAGTTACCCTTTATGTACAGAACTAAACAAAGAATTTATTTGAAATACTCTGTAACATTCAATGCCATAATATCCTGACCACGGGGGTTAGTTATACCGACCCTTTGTGAACCCTACTCTGTAATCCTTTTGCGCTAACGCTCACAGGACAAGTATGGGGTGCACAATAAACTAGCCGCTGTAAGTGGCAGAATTAAAAATCAAAATACACACACCACTCCACAGACACACCCAAACCACACAACAGTCACACACCCACCACACTACGCCACACCAAATGATGTGTTTGTTTGACTATAAACAAAACCTTTTTTTACTTGATTATGGTACATAATCTCATTGATTAATTTGGGCACTACTATAATAATACAGTACAGATGGTCCCTCGGTTAACGAACGCTTCGGTTAACTGTAAGGGCGGAAACGATCTTCCTGCTGGTTACCGCTGCTAACTCGCTCGTTTGCTGGTGCAGACGACACTTGGGGCGGTTGGACAGAGGTGAGAACGGCAGCGACTATCTAGGTCACAGGCAGATTCAACCCAGCCGCCATACAGTCACTATCTAGCTACCCCGCTGTCCGTCAAATTCTGGCTGTGATCTCATCCTAGTTCCTGGCTCGTGGGCTGTGTTCCCAGACCTTCACCTATCGACTGTCAATTCTCTGGTCATCTACCACTACCGCATACCACGACCGTCTGTTCCCCGGTGTTCTCCCGCCATTTCAAGACGTCGCTCGAGTGTGGAGTTGAATGGACGCTTCCCTACCCCGAGTGTGGATCACCGTATTCCAGAACCTTACCCAAGGGCCACTGCCGTAGGAAATATCTGTTCATTGTTTGCTTCTTTCAGTTGTTGACTCCCATTAATTGTTTGATTCTATTAACTGCTGACTCCCATTACATGTAATTGTTTGCTCCCTTTAATTGTTTGCTTCCATTAATTGATTAACTCCATTAACTGTTGACTGCCTTAATTGTTTGACTCCCATAATTGTTATTTGATGTTTGTTGAGTGGTGTCAGAATTTTGCGTTATATTTTTTATAGTAGAGAGATGTCAATCTCAAACGGTTGTTTGTTATTCCTCAGAAAACCATGGTCCTTGACTTTCCTTTATTAAGATCCTGATTAGTCTGATTAGGGATTTCTATCCCTAAGTCGCTGGTCTTTACAAGTGGCGACCTTGCCAGGATAGTCTCTGACCTTTGGTTTCTGAGGTTTAACATTCGTTCCGGTGTTGTTGTAAGTCGCCGTGAGCGCACCACCTTGTTGTCTGTGGCCCGGAAGCAAGTGTTGTTCAGTGGTTATCCCTTCCTTCTGTGTGCTAATTTTGTTGCTCTCCCTTGTACTTGGGGAAGTTAATTAGTGTTGGTTGGGGTGCACTGTGGATGCTGTCATAGCATTTTTGTTGTTGTTTCACCTGGTACTGTTTCGTTACCCTGAGAGTGATTCAGCTGGGCTGGGTGCGGAACGAGGTTCCCTCCAGTCGAATCAAATCATTTACTGGTCTGATTGAGCCACTAGGTGAGTTACCTTTGGCTATTTGCGGGGTAAGTTGTTTGTTTTTTCCTTTGTTCTTGGCCTTTTGGATCATTATGTCTACTTTTGAGGTGTGGAAAGGTCAAGCGGTGGCCCTGGGACTGACAGGTAATGAGATTGGTCAGTATGTGGTCACCCAACAGAATGTCGAGAGAGAGGCACGTCAGAAAGGGAGAGAGATGGAGGCACTTCAGAAAGGGAGAGAGATGGAGGCACTTCAGAAAGGGAGAGAGATGGAGGCACTTCAGAAAGGGAGAGAGATGGAGGCACTTCAGAAAGGGAGAGAGATGGAGGCACTTCAGAAAGGGAGAGAGTTGGAGGAACGTCAGAGAGAAAGAGAGTTCGAATTAGCTAAGTTGCAGGCAGAAAAGGACCTAGAACTAGCTAGGATTAATGCTTCAAGTAAACCAGAATCCTCTGGCCATATACAAGACAATGTGGTAAAACCCAGCTTGCCTGTGTACCGTGAAGGAGAAGACAGCGCCTCCTACCTTGTTAAGTTTGAACGGGTAGCTGAGCTACTTGGTGTAGACCCAGATAGCTACGCTGTAAGGTTGGGTAGCCTATTGAGTGGTAAGCCGGTAGAAATTGACACGTCCCTGTCTGCCGACATCACCCAAGATTACTTCTTGTTGAAGCAAGCTCTCTTGCGAGGATTTAACAAGACTTCTGACAGTTATCGTGTTGATTTCCGCAGAACGAAGATTAGAGCAGGAGAAACGTACCAGCAGTTTTCGATTTACCTGGGCCGTTTGTTTCAACAATGTCTGGAGGCATCAGAGGTTGAAGAAACCTTTGAGTCTCTCTCTAACTTCATGATATTAGATCAGTTTTTGTCTTCTCTATCTCCAGACTTGAGAGTTTTCATCAAAGAACACCAGCCAGCGACGCTTGGAGAAGCGGTACATCTTGCCGACAACTGGGCGTCCGCTCGCAACGCCTACCCCAAGTCTTCCCCTCCTGTGGTCAAGAACTGGAAGCCTCCGACCTCCAAGGAACCTTCCCCAGGAGTAGAGAGGAAAAGTTCACCAGCCGTGTAGTGCCACAACTGCGGAGAAATAGGACACATTCGTTCTCGCTGTCCCAGGAATCCACGCGCCTTCAAGTCTACGGACATTCGTCCGCCCAGCTTCGAGGTCGGGTTCTGTTTCGAAGACTGGAGCTGTCCCAGCTATTGTGTCAGCGGAACTATAAATGGGTCATGGGCATCTACGATCATCAGGGACACCGGTTGCTCATGTATTGTTGTCTCTGAGGAAGCCCTGCCTGATGCTGATCTCTCCAGCTGCTCGAAGGTTAGTGTCACCGATTATTTGGGTCGTGTTGACCAGTTCCCTGTTGTTAGGTGCTACCTGCGTTGCCCCTATTTTACTGGTTGGTCTAATGTGGTAAGAGCTCCCATTAAATTTGCCAGTGTTCTCATTGGTAATGTTCCTGGTGTTCGTGACCCTAACGACCCGGAAACTTTAAAACTCTCCTCACCACCAGCACCAGTCTCATCAGCGCCAGTCTCTTCAACGCCTGCCGACGTCGACTCCCCACCTGCTGACGTCGCCTCGCCACCCTCGCATGCCACCTCCCCTCCAGGAAAGATCCTAGCTGTGGAGACACGATCGGCGAAGGTGAAGCGCCTGCATCCCCTGGTTCTACCGAAATTGCAGCCGCTGACTGTGACTCCCAAGGAGTTTGCCAAGCTTCAAGACTCGTGTACCACTCTGAAGCGGGTAAGGGAGAAGGTAACTTCCGGGGAGGAGGATCAGGCTAGAGATGGGTCGGTATTCAAGTTCGCTCGTGTTAACGGTCTATTACTTCGATCTTGTGTGTCATCCAAGCAATCAGCCAAAGTAGGTCAGCTTTTCCTTGTTGTTCCAGCTAATTGTCGTAACATCATTCTCTCTGTAGCTCACGAGAGTCCCCTAGCAGGGCACTTCTCTCACAGAAAGACATATATGATGATTGCTGATCAATTTTACTGGCCAGGAATAGGAGCGGATATTAGAGCCTTTTGTAGGAGTTGTGATCGGTGTCAACGTATGTCCGCCAAAGGTAGAGTCCGTCCTGTTCCTCTTAAACCCTTACCCATCATTACTGAACCATCTTCTTGGGTAGCCATAGATTTGGTTGGACCGCTCTCACCCCCTTCCTCTGCGGGGCACAGGTATGTACTCACGTTGATTGATTTTGCCACCGGGTTTCCGGAAGCCTTGCCCTTGAAGGAAATTGATTCTATTTCTGTGGCTGAAGCATTGCTTGAGATCTTCTCTCGCGTAGGCATACCACGGGAAATTCTGTCGGATAGGGGGACTCAGTTTACCTCTCAGTTGATGGCGGAGCTTCACAAGTTGCTAGGAGTTAAGCCTTTATTTGCCACCCCTTTTCACCCAAGTGGTAATGGACGAATTGAGAGAATGCATGGGCCACTGAAAGCGTCGCTGCGGAAATTGTGCGCTGACAAACCCAGGAAGTGGCACCGGTATCTTGTCCCCACTTTATTTGCTCTGAGAGAAATTCCTAGTGACCGGACCGGGTTCTTGGCGTTCGAATTATTATACGGCCGAGCCGTGAGAGGCCTGCTCTCGGTGTTAAGGGATCTGTGGGAGGACACAAGTATAGAAGACGACGAGCGGACTCACTACCAGTATGTCATTAAATTACGGGACAAACTTTCACAGTGTGCCAAGATCGCCGCTCAGAATGCTGACATTAGTAACACCAAATATAAGGCCTATTTCGACGTCAAATCACAAGATCGTCAATTTATTCCGGGGGATGAAGTGTTAGTGCTCCTGCCTGATAAGAAGAGCAAGTTGCTTGTTTCCTGGAATGGGCCTTACAAAGTCCTAGAGAAGCGGAGTAGGGTAAATTACGTCATTGACGAACCAAAGGGGCCCAAGTTATATCATGCTAATTTATTAAAGAAATACCATCGCAGGGCCCACCTTAACTTTGCTCATGTCCTAGATAGCGATTCTAAGCTAGAATCAGTTGACTCACTACCCTGCGAGGGGTCGGGAGTAATTCCGGCACCAGACTCGGATGATCTCGGTTGCCAGCTACCGATAACACCAGATGGTTTAGTAGAATCCCCTTCGACTGACAATGGGCCCGCACTTAAACCTGGATTGGAGAGGAACCAACGTGCTGACATTGAGGACCTGATTACTAACTTTGAGGATGTATTTTCAGACGTCCCAAGATGCACGTCCACTGTACACCATGACATCCTCCTTACAACCACTAAGCGTGTGCAGGCCAAAGTTTATCCTGTCCCTATTCATCTCCAGAGTTATTTTGAAGAAGAGGTCGACCGTCTACTTGAGCAGGGAATCATCCAATTGTCGTTGTCCCCTCACTGCTCTCTGGTGGTTATGGTGCGTAAGCAGGATGGTACTTTTAGGATGGCCATTGACTACAGGGTGTTAAATCCGGTAACTGTCTTTCATGCCGAGCCCGCCTGTTCTATGGAGCAAGACTTGCATAAGTTCTCAGGGGCGAAGTACTTCTCGGAGTTGGATCTATGTAAAGCTTACTACCAGGTACAGTGGGGTATGCTATAACAAATCTAATTGGTTCTAGAACCTTGTTCATTATAGCATATGTTCGTTATAGGATTAATCCGTTCCATGCCCCCAAATACAACCACTTAACACTGAAAAATATAATATAAAATTGTAAAAATTGTAAAAAAGTGTATAAATATGCATCTAAACCCCTGAAATAAAGAATATCATTAATACTTGTAATAAAAAAACAATAAATTAGTAAAAAAAAAAAAAAAAAAAAAAAATAATAATAATAATAATAATGTTTGTTGTAGGAGTTTCGTTCGTTATAGCATTCTCAATTTTATAGGTAAAACCGTTTGTTATAGGAATATTCGTAGTAGAATCCATTCGTTATAGCATACCCCACTGTACCCTTAAATGAAGGCGCAAAACCACTAACTGCATTTCCTACTCGTAGAGGATTGATGGAATTCTGCCGGCTTCCATTTGGGCTGGTGACTGCCTGTGCCACGTACATCAGGCTGATGCGCCTCGTCCTTGCCGGTTTGCCTAGAGTTTCTTTGTCAACATTTTCATATATTCCTAAGATTGGCAAGAAGATCTTGGCGACGTTAAAGCTGTCCTGGAGAGGTTAAGGGAACATGCTTTGACGATAAAGCCATCTAAATGCCGGTTTGGATTTGAGTCTATTCATTATCTTGGATTCGTGCTAGATGGTCGGCATCTTCGTCCCCAACCTGAGAAAATACAAGCCCTTTGTGAGGTGTGTCCTCCTACTACTAAGACACTCCTACGTAGTTTTCTTGGTATGATCTCTTTTTATAAAGCTTTCATTCCCCAGGCATCTGAGTATACCGGACCCTTATCTGACCTGCTAAGGAAAGGCCACCGGGAGCCTCTTGTCTGGAACGACGACCTGCTGGCCAGATTTAATCGTCTCAAGAATTGGCTATCCACGCAGCCTATCCTCAAACTGCCTGATCAACACTTGACCTTCGTTCTTCGGACAGACGCCTCCAGTCATGGCCTAGGAGCCGTCCTCCTCCAATATGTTCAGGCATGTCCTCACCCAGTGGCCTATGCCAGTAGGAAGTTACTAGACAGGGAGAGGAGGTACTCCATCATTGAACGTGAGTGTCTAGCCATTTTGTTTGGGGTTTTGAAATTTGATTATTACCTGAGAGGAAAAGAATTTATCCTAGAGGTAGACTACAAACCCCTGTTGTATTTAAATACTGTACATTCAAGGGGACAAGTGACAGATTGTTACGGTGGGCTCTAAGTCTGCAGGGTTATAGGTTTCGTGTGGTCCACGTCGCCGGAAAAGACAACCTTGAGGCAGACCTTTTGAGCAGATCCACTGTATAGCATTTGTTGTAAGATGATTATGCTTTGTGTACTAATCTTAAGTTTTAATCTACCTTTCAGTAGATTTTTGTTGGGGGAGCTGTGTAAGGGCGGAAACGATCTTCCTGCTGGTTACCGCTGCTAACTCGCTCGGTTGCTGGTGCAGACGACACTTGGGGCGGTTGGACAGAGGTGAGAACGGCAGCGACTATCTGGGTCACTGGCAGATTCAACCCAGCCGCCATACAGTCACTATTTAGCTACCCCACTGTCCGTCAAATTCTGGCTGTGATCTCATCATAGGTCCTGGACTCGTGGGCTGTGTTCCCAGACCTTCACCTATCGACTGTCAATTCTCTGGTCATCTACCACTACTGCATACCACGACCGTCAGTTCATCTCATTCCGTCTGTTCCCCGGTGTTCTCCTGCCATTTCAAGACGTCACTCGAGTGTGGAGTTGAATGGACACTTCCCTACCCTGAGTGTGGATCACCGTGTTCCAGAACCTTACCCCAGGGCCACTGCCGTAGGAAATATCTGCTCATTGTTTGATTCTTTCAGTTGTTGACTCCCATTAATTGTTTGATTCTATTAACTGTTGACTCCCATTAATTGTTTGCTCCCTTTAATTGTTTGCTTCCATTAATTGATTAACTCCATTAACTGTTGACTGCCTTAATTGTTTGACTCCCGTAATTGTTATTTGATGTTTGTTGAGTGGTGTCAGAGTTTTGTGTTATATTTTTATAGTAAAGAGATGTCAATCTCAAACGGTTGTTTGTTATTCCTCAGAAAACCATGGTCCTTGACTTTCCTTTATTAAGATCCTGATTAGTCTGGTAAGGGATTTCTATCCCTAAGTCCCAGGCCTTTACATTAACGAATTACCTTCCATAAGAATCTTCAATTCGATTAACGAAAAAAAATTCGATTAACGAAATCCTTACAAAAATCACGTTTGTTTTGAACATCAGCTGATAAGCTGAGGAGGTACTCAGCCAATTCAGTAATCTTTTTTATGTTTACATTTGCTTCCAATGGAATAAATATCAAGAAAATTGTGCACTTTAATATTTGTGCATTTTTTTATACAGTATTAAAATAATTGGTCATTCTAAAATTTAGCCATCCAAGCTCTGTCTACATAAAGTTTTTCAACTATTATTTTTGGCTCGATATATGTAACTTTATTCATTTATTGAAACTCATTTACATGCACACACTGTCCTAAGGTCAAAGCTGAACTGTACATGTAATCAAAATAATGTACAAAATGATTACTAAAATTTTTGTCTAGTGCAAACTATGGCATGTTTATATTCAAATTAATCACTATATTATAAGAATTCCAGCAATGTAAATTATATTCTCCCCGGTCACTTCTATGCAATTTTATGAGCAAAAAACAAAAACTCAACTAAACGACATAAATAAACAAATAAATACATCACCAGACCTTCGGTGCAAACTGTCAAAGTGCACCTCACATCCCGCTCCCCCCTCCCTCCCATGCTCGCTCCCTCCCTTCCTCTCCCACATCTGCCCAGGCAGGGTTTTAGGCTTACAGTTTCTATCTTACATAATATCTCAGACTACAGTTGGGAGAATATAATTTGCATTGCTGGAATCCTTGCAAGACAGTGAATAATTTGAATACAAACGTCATATATTTTGCACAAGAGGAAAAATTTTTTGCTCTCTGTAATAAAATTCTTAAATTAGATCTAAAATGTTTATATCTAATGCAAATTATAGCTTGTTTATATTCAAATTAATCACTATCTTATAAGAATTCCAGCAATGTTAATTATATTCTCCCAAGTCATTTCACTGGCAATTTAAAATGAGAGAAGCTAAGTAGGACTGTTAAATAAACACACAGGAGACCTTCGGCCCAAACTGTCAAACATACCAACCCCCCAACCCCCCCCCCCTCACTCACTCACTCCCTCCCTCCCTTGCTGGCTGGCTGGCTTGTTCCCTACCTCCCAGCCAGGGTTTTAGGCTTACAGTTTTTATCTTGTATAATATCTCAGACTAAAGTTAGGAGAATATAATTTGCATTGCTGGAATCCTTACAAGACAGTGAATAATTTGAATATAAAGGTCATATATTTTGCACAAGAGATAAAAATTAATCACCTGTATCACATTACAGTATTGATTTAAGAGTAAGAGTGTATATGTTCGTATATATATATATATAGTGATTTAAGGGCGATTTAGGGGAATTTTAGGAGTGCTTCTGACTTTATGCATTTTGGGCTTTACTTTGTATATACTTTTCTGTGAGCTGAAACCAATTTCCGAATATCCCATTGAAACAATGGTTTCGGTTAACGAACAACTCTCTGGAACGAATTGAGTTCGTTAACCGAGGGACCACTGTACTAGGGTATACTATACAATACATGAAAGAACTTATCTTCTATTATAACAGTAGATAATTGGTGACTTACTCTCTGTTTATTGTGAAACACAAGGTAGAATATGATGGCAGTAACCATTATGGTGAGGAAATAAGCGAAGAAGTGCGAGTCCTTATCATCGGAGAAATTTCCTCCATTATTGACCTTTGGTGAATCTTCTTCACTTCCAACGTCAGTCATATACTCTGAAAATCACAATGTCATAAAAATAAAGTCAAAATAGTCTTAAATGAAAGTAATTAATCAAATATTATTATCATGTACTGACATACACAATATATGGTGTGGAGTAGACTGTTGTCTCTATCCTTGGAGACAGTCATTAACAACGAATCTCAACATTTCTTAATCACTAGGTTTAAAAAGTAAAAAAGTTTTGCATCTAATACTTTCCAATACTGTACACAGCAACTCCTCCAAGAATGAAGCTCCACTGAAAGGAACTCCCATTACCCTCTTCATGTTTGCACAATAATTTATTTATTTATTATATTATATATACAGATAGGTATATAAATTTTTTTTTCATAATTTTTTATTTATTTATTTATTTGTTTATTAATTATTACTATTTTTTTTTTTTTTTTGGAGGGGGGATCTTAAAACACAATTACACTTGAACCTCACTAATTTGGTGTCCACCAATTCAAAGTACTGGCTAATTTGTGTATTTTTTTATAAGGGCAAAATATTAAAAAAAAAAAGTCCATGTTTCGGCCAACTTTACAAATTACTCAGTTTGTAAGGCATCTATCCACATGGTCCTACTTGGGTACCTATTTGTATATTTTAATTATACCTACAGTACCTACTACAAATACTGTACATATATTTGTCTTTCTTTTTGTTAATGTTAACTCCACTGCATTTCTGGTGATATTTCATTACAGTGTAGCCAACATCTACCAATTATTTTAGTAAAGCTTGCAATGTATTATTATTGTTACAGTTTCGCCCCCCCCAGGCCCCGATGTGGGACAGTGACCTGTGCCCAGGTGGGCTAATCCCCGTAAAAAAAAAAAAAAAAAAAAAAAAAAAAAAAAAAAGAAAAGTACTTTTGCAAGATGCAACCAACGTAGCAACAAGATACGTAGTGACACATCATACCTATATATACAGTACAGTACAGCATGCCCTTAAAATTCGCTGAGGTTAGGTTCCCAAAATGGCCACAAATAGCCAATTCCACAAATAACATTTGCTGACCAGGGTGGAGGGGAACATTTTTACTCGTGTGCAAAGAAATGTATACATATCCCATTTATGTGTTTGCCCTTCGGACAATTATTTCTTTTACCTGTTATTTTATATTATATGTATGTGTGTGTGTGTGTGTGTGTGTGTGTGTGTGTGTGTAGACACACAAACACACACAAAAAAAAAAACATACAAATAAATAATAACAGGAAAATCCTCTCACAAATAATCAGAAACAAGACAACAAAAATGTATTATAAATGTCAAAGTCTACCCTCAAGTCAACACCATGCTTTGTTATTAATGTTAGGGTAGAACGTTGATTTAAAGTGACTCGGTTTAAAAATACTGATTTAAAGCGACACCCACAATTAAGGTCACTGTATCATTTAAAGCGAATCTTTCCTATTTTACGCGAGTCAATCCTGGCGCATCACATGGAAATTACACACTATTTTAAGTTTCCAGCCAGATGCCTCTCTGGGTACGCTACAAGGCTGTCTGCCATCCTCCCACACCCTCATGCATCCTCAGTTCTCGCGCTGACGCTTTAGTGAACGGACATATTGTGTGATACTATCTCCTTCAACCACGTGCATCAACCATCGCCACTATGTCCAAGAAGACTGCCACTACATCATTAACTACCCCAAAAGACCAAGAAATCAAGGCAAGTAATTACACTGGAGCAGAAAAACAAGGTGCTGGAAGCACTGCAGCATAGAAATGGGCTCTGCATCTTCAGAGGATGAATTGAGTAACTAAAGTTGAGTGAAAATCTATTTTTGATAGTATAAGGTAATTAAAAAATAAGTTGAGAGGAAAGTGAAAGTGCCAATCAGTGGTGAAGAGGATAAAAGTAAGATTGACTCGGACGAGAGGCGAGAGGTGCGCGGTGCCAGAGCGACCACCCTCTCACATCAGCTGATCACTAGTAAGCAGACCATTTCACGTCCCGTAATATTAGCTGTGTTGATTTTTGAGTGTTTGTTTTAGTATAATACTACAAAAAACAATGTTTTATTTATTCTAGGAGATGGGCTGAGGTGCATCTGAGTAGACTCTCGGTCGGGGCAGGGGGAGGGCCGGTGATGCGAGGCAGCAGGCAGTACCACGCAGTAACAGTACCGACCAGCTCTCAACTCAACTGCAGGGAGTGCTTGTTGCATATACAGTATAGTCTTCATTTACGCAGTCAATTGAACCCATGGAGGTCCGCGTAAAATGAGAAACACGTAAACGAAATAACAGAACATATGGGATTAATTGAAATAGAGACTGGGCCGACTCCCAAACTACATTTTTTCCGACAACAAACTTAAGTTGTAGTAAAAATAACATCTTAATTTTATGATGGTGTACACACACAATTAATATTTAAGAGAAATATCAATAATATTAGGTTTTTTAACACTTACCTTAGTAGAAAAGATGGCTGGGCACACGGGGATGGGGGGGGGGGGGGGGGGGTTGGTTCCGAGGCAGAGGGCAGATTATTGGCCCTCACCTGTATCACTTGTATCACTATCCACCACAGAGGCTTGCAGGGCCTCTTTGTCAAACCCCTCAAAGTCCATATCCTCACTATCACTGACTTGGGCTGGCTGTGGTGGGTAAACAACTCGGTAATGTTTTGTTGACTGGGCGACCTTGTGCGCACCGTGCCCGCGCCGCTTCCTGCGTAAATGATGGAATGAACCGTGTAAATAAAAGTTGTCAGTCTGGCAAGGTGCCGAGTAAATGACCAAACGCGTAAACCAAATTCGAGTAAATCGAGACTATACTGCATATCATTACACCATTTATTTTTCTCATATTTATTAGTTAATAAAAGTCTTTTTAGTATTTTGGGTTTCTCTCAAGTACCAAACTAAACTATTGCATTAAACCAATACTTCGATTTAGTGCGAATTCAATCTAAAGCGATTTGTCTTGGAACGTATCTCGTGTTATATCAACGTTCTACTGTATAAGAAAGCACGGAGTTGACTTGAGGGTAGACTAATAGTTTTAATACATTTTGTTGTCTTGTTTCTGATTATTTGTGAGAGGATTTTTGAATTACAGTATTATTTATTTGTATGTGTTTTGTGTTTGTCTGTGTGTAAGTGTCTAAACACACACACACACACATACTGTATATACTGTACAGCATTATATATATATAGTTCGTCCCCGAATTACGTACATCCGAATTACGTACAAACGGCCGATACGTACATCGTTTCTGAAGTCTTTAATTGCAAAAATATTGTCTTAAAAGGGCGAGCAATTTTTAAATTTGGCGGGCGAGCCAGCCGCACCGCGCCGCCACTATCACTGACCATGCAGACGACACGCTAGACGCACCAAAACAACAAGTGTGGTCATTGTGCATACAGTACTTCTCCTGTGAATTTCTGCCCTATTTTGTACACTTTACTCTGTGTGCAATGACTGGTGTAAAGCGTAAGAGTGGTGAAGCCAGTGGGAGTGCCACGAAACGTCAAGCAATCTCACTAGAGGTAAAAATGGACATAATAAAACTGCTTGAAAGTGGTGAAAAGTTGACCAATGTTGCCCGCAAATTTAACCTGAGTCGGTCAACTGTTAATACAATTGATAAGGGCAAAGAAAAGATCAAGGAACATGTGAAATCTGCAGTGCCAATGCAATCTACGATTATAACTAAAAGAAGAGGGAAGGTTCTGGAAGAAATGGAAAAATATCTTGCGCTGTGGATCGAGGACTGCACACAAAAACGTAAGCCTCTGTGTCTCAGTATGATTCAGGAGAAAGCCCTAAGTCTTTTCAACGACCTAAAGAAAGATCACCCTGATGATACTGTGACATTCAATGCCAGCAATGGGTGGTTTAACCGATTCAAGGTGCGAAATAAGCTGCATAATGTTCGAGTGACTGGTGAGGCGGCGAGTGCTGATTGGAAAACAGCACAGGATTTTCCAAAGAAACTCGCGGAAATTATCGAGTTACGTACATTTCGAGTTAAGTACAACCTTTTGGTCCCCATTATGTACGTAACTTGGGGACTTAATGTATATATGTATATATATATATATATATATATATAATATATATATATATATATATATATATATATATATATATATATATATATATATATGCAAGTAAATCACTGTAGGTGACGAAAGCTAAGGTACTCCGTTGTTTCCATTTTCCCGTGTGATTTTATCAAGATATATATATATATATATATATATATATATATATATATATATATATATATATATATATATATATATATATATATATGTATATATATATATATATATATATATATATACACTTCATTTTTAGTCCATTTAACACGCGGACTTTGAACATATAATCAACGACCTCACCAGCAAGGAATCGAACCCTCGACCTACTGGGTGTGACTAGGGAACGCTTACCGGCTAGGCCACAAGGACACTAAAAGCAGTTCTAGACTCTGTTATATTTCACACAAAGCCTGTTCATCGAGCTGATGGCGCCGTGAACCTCAATGGGAAACAGTCCGCGTGTTAAATGGACTAAAAATGAAGTATATATATGTACCTCGCGTTTCATACCAGCTGGATTCGGTAAAATGCTACTGACACCACATAAGTGGCACGGGCAGTTTCCCATTGAGGTTCACGGTGCCATCAGCTCGATGAACAGGCTTTGTGTGAAATATAACAGAGTCTAGAACTGCTTTTAGTGTCCTTGTGGCCTAGCCGGTAAGCGTTCCCTAGTCACACCCAGTAGGTCGAGGGTTCGATTCCTTGCTGGTGAGGTCGTTGATTCTATGTTCAAAGTCCGCGTGTTAAATGGACTAAAAATGAAGTATATATATGTACCTCGCGTTTCATACCAGCTGGATTCGGTAAAATGCTACTGACACCACATAAGTGGCACGGGTAGTTTCCCATTGAGGTTCACGGCGCCATCAGCTCGATGAACAGGCTTTGTGTGAAATATAACAGAGTCTAGAACTGCTTTTAGTGTCCTTGTGGCCTAGCCGGTAAGCGTTCCCTAGTCACACCCAGTAGGTCGAGGGTTCGATTCCTTGCTGGTGAGGTCGTTGATTATATATATGTATGTATATATATATATATATGTATGTGTATATATATATATTTATATATATATATATATATATATATATATATATATATATATATATATACTGTACAGCATATAAGTAGATAATAATGGGAAAATCCTCTCACAAATAATCAGAAACAAAACAAAAGTACAGGTCCACAATCCCTTATCCAAAACCCTTGGGCCCAGATGTGTTTCGGAATACGGAATTTCAGAATAGTAGTATGGTATACAGTCATGCGCCGGTTAACGTCCGACCGAACAACATCCGATCGCATATATGCCCGTGGGGGGGCCCCCCCCCCCCCCCCAGAAAAAAAAAATCAATGACGCCTCCTGGACCACCACTCCACGACCCCCTGACGGAGACACGATGATCCTCCCCATACTAGTCAGATATTATGTGTTAAAGGAATATGCTTCATTGATTAGGCTCTTTTTAAACATTTGCCCGCAGGTGTAATGTTAACCTACATCTATTGAGGATAAAATCTTTCACCTACAAATTGACAATAACACATTTGCTGTAATCAGACATATCTAGTTGCCCCAACAATTACAACCCCAGTTGCAATTGGGGTTGCAATTTCAAATTCTGTGGCATTACTAAGTATAGTGAAGTCTCTGGTGCACTCTAAGATTAAGAGAGAAAACGGAGGACTCAGGCGTCCTGATGTGAGAGAAAACGGACTCGTATGATGGGAGACCAAATAAAAAAAGCATAGCTACATGGTTTGTGGATTACAGTATTAAGCGTACCCTCTTCATCACTTTGTAATAAACCTAGTCATGCCTATGTGTGTTTATGATATTTACCATAACATTATACAGTGACCCCTCCGTTAACGAACTCAATCCGTTCCAGAAGGTCGTTCGTTAACCGAAAAGTTCGTTAACCGAAACCATTGTTTCAATGGGTTTTTGGGTAATTGGTTCCAGCTCACCGAAAATTTCCTAAATTCAACAAAAATGGTAGAAAAGTTCACTTACTTTGAGGTGTGTATGTAGAAGGCTCCTGGATGATGATGATGATGATGGGATTTAGAATGGGGGTGGAGGAGAAGGAAGAAGAGAAGGCATTGGGGTGGAAGAGAAGTCACCCCATGGCGCCATTTCACCCATAAAATTTTAGCTCTCTTGGTGTAATTCAAGATTATTTTCTTTAAATCAACACTGCACTGCATTATATATTGTCAATATGTAAAATATATTTCAAAATGACCAATAATTTGCTTGGAAACACAGAAAAAAGCGTTTAGTTGAAGAGAGTCTCAAGCAAGATGTTACCTCCAGTGAAAACAGAGAAAGACTAACTCCTGTTTGCTGTGTTAAGAGGCTGGATGCCGCGCATTAAACTAGTCACTTTAACTTCAATTATGTTCAATAATTGTTAAAATGACTAAAAAATTGAATATTAAACTTTTAAAATTATTGAATAGTATAAACTTCTTGATATTTACTAAAATAGTAAGGAATTTAAGCCCTAGAACCGATTAATGTATTGGCGGACTGATACTAAAGCTGGTTGCCCGGTCAGTGCAAGCGAAAACATGTTGAGGTCGGTTCGGAAGAACTTCGTTAACCGAATTTTTTTTCGTTAACCGAATTGAAGATCCTTATGGAAGGCAGTTCATTAATCGAAATTACGTTAACCGAGGTGTTCGTTAAACGAGAGTTCACTGTATATATATTTAGTGGGTATAAATGGTCGTAAAATGGGAAACTTGGGGTTGGGTCTTGGGTGCCTGGAACCAATTAGAATAAATCCCATAGGTTCTGTACTTTCGTTATCGGCGGGGTCCCAATTAGGCGCGATAACCAAGGGATGACTGTACTGTACCGTATATACGTGTGACACTGGCCAGTTGCTTCTGGTGTTATGTGTTATGGTACAGGGGTACCAATTGACAGCACTAGGATCCTGCTTCCTCTTATCAAGGCATAAACAATTAAAATTTAAATTGAAAAAAAAAAAAAAAAAAAAATTCAAATAATGGGACCTAGCGAACCTAAATGGACCTAGAGCGGGCACAATCACGTATGCATCGCGTATTCTTATAGATTGTGCGGCCATGCGTACGTTATCTAGTGAATTTAGTCAATATTGTACAGTAACAATGGACCTAAGTGCAAACCTGTATTGTACATGTACTAAATGATTACGGTACTAAAATTGTTATGTCTATTGCAAATGTAGCTTGTTTATACAGGTATTCAAATAAATTACTATCTTACAAGAATCCCTCCAATGTAAGTTATATTCACCCAGGTCGTTTGGGTGGCAAATTATGAGAAGAGCTTAGTCACTCTTAAGTAATGATAAATAAACACGCAGGCAGGCCTTCAGCGCTAACTGTCAAATCTTATCTCAAATAAATAAACAAACAAACGCCAGACATTCTGTCACCTCACCTCCCGCCCCCTCTTCCCACCCACCCTCCTTGTGAACCCAGACAAAAGATTGGTGATTTCTTTATGTTTATTTTAAAAAATATCAGACTAAATTTAGGATAATATAATTTGCATTGCAAAATCCTTGCAAGACAGAGATTAATTTGAATATAAGCGTCATATATTTTGCTCAAGATATAAAAAATGTAGTACATTAGTGCACAATACTGTAGTACATTTTATAAAAAGTTTTTCAACTGTATTTTTGGGTAGATTTACATAAATTTCTTCATTTATTTTCATCCATTTACATGCACACACCATACTAAAAGAAACGTAAAAGAAATAAATGATCTTAGTGCAAAGCTGGAGTGCACATGTACTAATTTGATTATGGTACTAAAATTGTTATGTCTAGTGCGAATTACAGCATGTTTATATTCAAATAAATCAGTATCTTACAAGATCCCAGCAATGTTAATTATATTCTCCTAGGTCATATCACTGGCATTTTAAAATGAGAGAAGCTTAGTAGGACTGTTAAATAAACACACAGAGACCTTCGCCTCAAACTTATCACCTCAATCCCCTAACCCCCCCCCCCCCAACCCCTCGCTGACTGGTTGGCTCCGTCATTCCCTCCCTCCCCCAGCCTTTTAGGCTTACAGTTTTTATCTTATATAATATCTCAGACTAAAGTTAGGAGATTACAATTTGCATTGCTGGAATCCTTGCAAGACAGCCAATGATTTGAATATAAACGTCATATATTTTGCTCAAGAGATACAAATTCTTGTACATTAGTGTACAGTACTGTAGTACATTTTATAAAAAAGTTTTTCAACTGTATTTTTGGGTAGATTTACATAGATTTCTTCATTTATTTTCATCCATTTACATGCACACACCATACTAAAAGAAACGTAATAGAAATAAATGACCTTAGTGCAAAGCTGGAGTGCACATGTACTAATTTGATTACGGTACTAAAATTGTTTTGTCTAGAGCAAATTATAGCATGTTTAAATTCAAAATAATCAGTACAGTTGGTCCTCTTATTACGCGGTCCCACATTCCGCGTTTCACCGTTAACGCGGTGCCTTGCCAGAACCTAACATCCTTACATTCCGCGGTCGTTTACGCCATTGCGCGGAGTGTCCGGCGCGACGCTATTTTTAGATTTGCCCCACGCGCCACCCGCCCGCCTGCCTGCCTATCCCTCCTCCTCCCTCCGGTTGGGCAAGCGGCGCGGTAAGGTTGCGCAGTGTGTGTCTTTGTTGCGTTATCACTGACGTCATATGACGTATCAGACCTGTGATTGGCCATGCATCCCAACCCCCCTCTGCCGCTAGCTGTAATTGGCTTAAAGTATTATGACGTGTCCACCCGGGGGAGGGAGGGAGGGAGGGAGGGAGGAGAGACGACGCTTGACCTAGCCGCGGCAGTTTCATCCCTCAAGGCCACTCTGTGTAAACGCGCATCCATTGTTCCGTAAAATGGCTTCCGCCGGACCACCACCCCCAGAGAAAAACCTTTCCTTACCTGGACCCAGCGGCACTAAACCAAAGAAGACACGAGGTTCCTTAAGCTACGAGGTGAAGTATACCATCATTCAAGAGTTGGAGAAAGGAACAAGGCAGGTTGATTTGGCGCGCCAGCATGGCGTGAACGAATCTACGATCCGGACTATAAAGAAGGATTCAGCCAAGATAAAGGAGCACATGAAGATCACAAAGTCTACAGGTGCTTCTATGATCAAGTATTTTCACAACCAGGTGCTTCTCAAGACAGAAAAATTACTTGTGAGGTACTTGGTGAGTCAGGCGCGACGGAACATGGTGGTCGACACGCGCTCTGTGAAGGACTACGCACGTGTACTGTACATTGCAGTGGCATGAAAGATGGGAATTACAGAGCCCAAACCCTTTAATGCTTCCTCTGGGTGGTTACAGAGGTTTAAGATCCGGAACAACATCACCAATATAAACATTGGTGGTGAAGAAGCGGGTGCTGATCGTGCTGCGGCTCGGGAATTTCCTCCGTTTTTACGTGAGATTATGGAGGAAGGACAGTACACCGACGACCAGGTGTTTAACATGGACGAATCTGGTCTTTTCTGGAGAAAACTACTTTCCAAGTCCTACATTGTGAAGAATGCCAGCAGGATTCGGGGCTGGAAAATGCAGAAGGAACGCATCACCGTCCTGTTTACCACCAATGCCTCCGGTACCTGTAAGCTCAAGTTATCGGTGATCCACACAGCCCGCAAGCCGCACGCCTACAAGAGCATGGACATGACCAAGCTAAATGTCCACTGGCTGACAGCACGTAAGGCATGGATGTTCTCTACACTGTCCCTCTCCTGGTTTGATGACTGTTTTGTTCCCGATGTAAAGAAATTCTGTGAGCAACAGAATGTCCCATTTATTATTTTGTTGCTGCTGGACAACGCACCAGGACACTTGCCCCTACTGTTAGATCGTCACCCCAACGTAAAAGTGGTCTTCCTTCCTCCCAACACTATGTCTTTAATCCAGCCCATGGACCAGGAGTTGATTTGCAATGTGAAAGCTGCATTCTCAAGAAAAAAATTCCAGCTCCTGAACGACTACACCAACACCAGGGAAGAGTTGCGTGACCTGAGTGACACCACCACCGATAGCAAGAGCGACGAAGATGAGGAACAACGGTTAGAACAGCAAAAAATACTGTTCAAACAATTCTGGAGAGTATTTAACATCAAGAAAGCTGTGGACATCTTGGTGGAGTCATGGGATCAGCTGTCTATTGCTACAATTCGTCACGCATGGAGACATGTGTTGCATGTGTCACGTGCCTGTGGCACTCGGGAACTCGCACAGCGTGAGGCTTGTGTTCACGTTTCCATTTCACGCAAGCTATTAATAATTTGTTAATTGTACTTATTATGTTATTATTGCTCTTAGTTACTTAGGTTAATTGTATATTTATGTATGTTATTAATATGCATCATTGTCTTACTCTGTTAAGTTCAAATCAAGAGAGGTATTAATTAATTATATAAAAAAATCTAGCAAATGTCTGGATCACGCGAGTTGGGCGCGCTTCTCTGCGCGTACCCACGCCGCCGGCAGTAGTGAAAAAACCGTAGCATAGGATAGACCTAGGGTAGACGTCTCCACTCATTCTCCAGCCTTGGCCCTTGTCTAGTGCTTTATCCAGTCTCTGCAATGCCCTAGGGGTATCAGGTATTAGTGACATGTTTAGTTAGGCCTAGGAAGGGATCCTGGTGGTAAGGAATCTCCTGTTTGGTAGGGATAATCATTTTGTAGCGATTGTTGTATGTATGTATCTCGTATGTCTTGTGTAATATAATAATGCTAAGTAATATTTGTTTGGTCTAACTCCTTACATTATATTTTCGTCCTTCCGGCATCACTCTTATTTTATTATACAATTACTTATTCCCTTAAATTCAGGTTTGCTAATCATTACTCCCTTTACAACATAAATTGAATTAATTAATTATCTTCCCTTTTGTGATTCACTTATTTCAACTGTTCTACTTTTTCAAGTACATTTAGTTGAGTAGGTTTTTGGTGAAGATAATTATTGCCGTGTTCCCTATTTGTTCCTTTATTTGTTAATAACTTGGGGTAGGGTTCACTCCCCAAGTATAAAGGATAGTGGGATCACGACAAGTGGGGGCCTGTGTCCGGGAGCTAACCACCATTGTTGTGTCACATCAAGTGTTGTTACTCGTCAGGTGTTGTTTCATCGCTAAGTATTTTTGGATGCAAGTTGCTGTGTTCACAGTGTTCATCTATATTGCTCCTGTTATTGCTTATGCTACTGGTGAGTTAACCCTTATCTTGTGTACCAGGTGTTTGGTTAATCCCTTGCTGTGTTTCACAGTTTATTTCATTTTGATATTATTAATTAGCTAGCTAGTTAGCTTAGCTGCCACGGTTACTTTTTTTCGCTACTCGATTTTGAGTTCAACATGTTTAACCTAGAAAGCTTTTTGGCTTCACCTTCAGACGAAGTACTGAAGGGGCTTACTAAGGCAGAATGGCAATCCCTCGCTGATTGGTATGAAGTATAAGGCCGCTCTTCCATGAATAAGTCTAGGTTGGAAGAGGCTGTCCTCAACTACCTTATTGACAATGAAATCATAGCCCAACCGTCGGGAAATTCAGAGGAAATTGTTACACCAAGTAATTTGGCCTTACAAGTTGAACTCAAAAGACTCGAGGTGGAGCTGGAAACTCTCAAACAACGAGGTTTGGCTCAAGGTAGTAATACTTCAACATTCAGTTTAGACAAATGTCTCAACAGTGTTCCTAAATTTAATGAGGAAGAACCAGACAAATTCTTCTCTCTTTTTGAGAAAATTGCCCGACTTAACAAGTGGCCTGTTTCTCAATGGTCTCAACTTATTTATAGATCTTTCACTGGTAAGGCATTAGATGTGTTTTCTGCCCTCTCTGAGGATCAATGTCTAGACTATGCCCTTGTTAAGTCTGCGGTTTTGAGCGCTTACAAACTTGTTCCTGAAGCCTACCGGCAACAGTTCCGTAACTGCCGGAAGACTGACAAACAAACATTTGTGGAGTTCTTCAGGCAGAAACAGGTTCTTTGTCGGAGGTGGATTGAAAGTCAGTCTGCCCATGTGGAACATGACAAGCTTGTTGAACTAATCCTGCTAGAGGAGGTTAAAAAGTGTATCCCAGGCGACATTCGAGCACATTTGGATCAGAGAGGTATCTGTACCCTGGCTGATGCTGGTCCAGTGGCTGACCATTATTCCTTAACTAATAGAAATGTAAATTCCAGGTCTTATGCTCCCATGTCCCAGTCCTTCACTTCCTTCAAGCGGCCCACACCAACATCTACATCGGGGTCCCTGCCTCTTGTCATACCGACCCGACCCTCAGGTTCTGCATCATCTACCCCGGGTGAGCCCATGGTCCATGGGACAGGTGGATCCACTCCTACTGGTGAGAGAAACTCTAGTTGCAGGTACTGTAAGAAGCCAGGACATGTCATCAGCGACTGTCTCAAGTTAAAGAAAAGAAATCCCTCTCACCAAGGATCCCCCACTCTTTTGGTCAGGGTGGCCGAGCAATCTGAGAAGTTATTGGAGCCCTGTGTCACTGCCCTCAGTCAGACTGTTGCCCTGAATGCTTCCCCCTCTTCTATGATATCAACCTTTGAACCATTTTGTTCTCCTGGTTCCTTAGCTTTGGATCAATTCAGTCAACCCATTTCTGTTAAACTCTTGAGAGACACAGGCTCAGCCTTATCTCTTGTTACTAAAGAAGCTGCTCCATTCCTGGATTCATGCTATACTGGTAGCTGGGTGCTTGTGAACGGTTTGACCGGTGGGTCGCGTATTCCCCTTTGTCAAGTGTACCTGCGGTCATCCATAAAGTCAGGTTATGTCACGTTAGGAGTAGTAGATAGCTTACCTGTAGAAGGGGTCTCTCTATTGATAGGAAATGACCTCGTTGGCGACATGATGTTCCCTAATGTTGTGATCTCATCTTGTCCCACTGCCGAGAATAATACTGTGCAGTTAGAAGTAGACCTTCCAGGGTTGTTCCCTGCGTGTGCTGTGACCCGTAGCATGAGCCGCAGTACAGAGGTAGAAGAGACTAGTGAAGTTGATGAAGTTTCCCTCCAGGACTGTGAGAAGTCCGAGGATAATGTTATCCAGCCGGACCATACTGATCTTGGTCTCAGTGAATTTTTTGAGGATTCCCCACAACCAGATAACCTCCAGAGTAGTTCTGATGGAGATAGGAACCCAGATGTCACTAGTTTTGGTTCCTCTCCCATCACTAGGAGTAAGTTTATTGAGCTACAAGCAGGGGATCCTGAGGTAGTAGGTTTTCTCGATAGGTCAGTTACTGAGACAGAAGCCGAGCAAGAATCAAATTGCTACTACACTAGGTCTGGTGTATTAATGCGGAAGTTCCGTCCCTCCAATTCTCCAGCCAATCACCCTTGGTTAGTTCATCATCAAGTTGTTATTCCCAAACCTTTGCGGCAGGACATACTTAGTATCGCTCATGATGGGGTGGGTGGTCATTTAGGAGTTAGGAAGACTTATGCAAAAATTTTATCCCAGTTCTTTTGGCCTAGGATGAAGAAAGACGTCAGCTCTTACTGTCGCACTTGCCATGATTGTCAGGTAGCCGGGAAACCGAACCCCAGTGTTAAACCATTCCCTCTGCAGCCTATCCCAGTCATTGAAGAGTCCTTTAGTAAGGTGGTCATAGATTGTGTCGGTCCCTTACCTAAGACCCCTCGTGGTCATCAGTTCTTGCTAACCATTATTGATTGTGCAACCCGTTATCCTGAAGCCATTCCCTTGCGCCGCATCACAGCGAAGAATGTTATCAAAGCCTTAACCCACTTCTTCACTCAAGTAGGCCTTCCTACAGTGGTGCAATCAGATCAGGGTTCCAATTTTACTTCCCGGTTGTTTAATCAGGTAATGCAAACCCTGGGAGTCCGGCAGTCGAGGTCTTCGGCCTATCACCCTCAGTCACAGGGGGTGGTAGAGAGGTTTCACCAGACACTAAAACTCACGTTGCGCACCTTCTGTCTGGAGACTGGGAAGGATTGGGACGAGGGAGTTGACCTGCTTTTGTTTGCTGTTCGGGACAGTAAACAAGAGTCGCTAGGATTCTCGCCCTTCCAGCTCGTCTATGGACATGAGGCGCGAGGGCCTCTTAAGGTGTTAAAAGAGTGTTGGTTGAGTGATCAGAGCGCGACGCCCTTAGCTTCATATGTGGTCCAATTCAAGGAGAAGTTGCGCCTGGCTGTAGAACTTGCCCAGTCCAACTTAAGGTGTGCTCAGGTGAAAATGAAACTGCATTTTGATAAGGCCCATAAGGCAAAACCTAGAGAATTCCAAGTGGGGGAGCAGGTGTTGGCCTTCCTGCCCTTACATGATCACCCTTTTAAATCCAAATATAGTGGTCCATATGAAGTACTAGAAAAACAGGGGTCCGTGAATTATGTGATTAGCACCCCTGAACGGCGTAAGAAAAAACGCCTTATCCATGTCAATCTCTTAAGGTCATATCATGTTCGTAACGTAACCCTGGGAAAAGCAGTTGCTTGTGTTGATCAATCCTTGCCAAATTGTATCATTGTGCCAGAGTGTACAGATGATAAAGATCAGTGTTTTTCTGAAATAATGAATGGGTCTAGTGTAAAAGTTGAAAACTCAACTATCTTGGAGGACCCCAGTGCTAAGTTGCGCCATCTCTCTTGTGACCAAGCCAATAATATAAGGTCTCTATTACAGGAGTATCTTGTTATAGTTGGTGATTACCCACTCTCTTGTTCAGTGCTGGAGCATGACGTTGAGACCAGGGGAGCCAAGCCAATCCGACAGCGTCCCTACCGTCTTAACGCCTTCAAGCGGGAGTGTGTGCGAGCCGAGGTACAGCGTCTTCAAGAGCTAGGCCTCGTCGAACCCAGCATCAGTCCATGGGCATCCCCTGTTGTTCTAGTTCCAAAGCCAAGTGGGTCAATGCGGCTGTGTGTGGATTATCGCAAGGTGAATGCTGTCACTGAACCCGATGGTTATCCCTTGCCACGCATTGACGACGTGATCGACGATCTTGGACAGGCAAGGTACGTGACCAAATTGGATCTCCACCAGCGCTACTACCAGATAAGACTGACTGAACGCTCCAGGGCCATCTCTGCTTTTGTCACTCCTGAGGGGTTGTACCAATTCACAGTCCTTCCGTTTGGCATGCGGAACGCCCCTGCAACCTTTCAACGCCTCATGAATTTCATCACGTCTGGTCTGGAAGGTGTCCGCTGTTACCTAGACGACCTTATCGTCTTCAGCAGTTCCTGGGAAGATCACATGAGTCGTCTACAAGCCCTCTTCTCCGTACTGGCTGCAAGCAAGCTGATGGTGAACCTTGTCAAAACTGAGTTCGGCCATGCCCACGTCACCTTCTTGGGGCATGTGGTCGGACAAGGGGAAGTCCAGCCTATAGCAGCCAAAATTGAGGCAATTCAACAGTATCCAGTGCCAGGCGACAAGAAGAGTGTGATGAGGTTGCTGGGTATGGCGGGGTACTACCGCCGTTTTTGTCCAAACTTCTCCTCCGTTGCCTCTCCCATGACTGACCTGCTGAGTGGCAAGAAAACCTTCAAGTGGACTACGGCTTGCCAGGAATCTTTTGAGAATCTTAAATCCCTGCTGGCAAATGCTCCTGTACTACTTGCACCTGACCTCCAGAAACAGTTCACTCTCCATGTCGACGCCAGTGAAATTGGCGCCGGTGCTGTGCTTCTGCAAGAGGGTGAGAGTGATCAAGTGCTTCATCCGTTGTGCTATTTTTCTAGAAAATTTAACAAATATCAGAGAAACTATGCCACCATTGAAAAGGAGGCTTTATCACTGATCATGGCACTAGAAAACTTCAAAGTATATATTGGCAGCACTGCTTATCCCATTCAAGTGTTCACTGATCATAACCCACTTACTTTTGTTGACAAGATGAAACATACCAACCAAAGACTTTTGAGGTGGGCTCTATCACTTCAGCCCTATAACTTGAACATTTCCCATATCCGCGGAAAAGAGAACGTGTTGGCTGATGCACTTTCTCGAGTCTGATTATTTAGTAACTATGTCTATATGCAAATTACTATTTTTTATTTTATTGTCATTGAGTACCTTGTGTTATATTATGAATTATTTTGCTTCATATTGATTTAAACCAATTGTGTTAGTTATCACTTTCGCTGTGTAGCTGTATATCCATTTTCGCTTCCAGTTGGTTGTAAGCTCACTTTTTTGGAGGAGGTGTCACGTGCCTGTGGCGCTCGGGAACTCGCACAGTGTGAGGCTTGTGTTCACGTTTCCATTTCACGCAAGCTATTAATAATTTGCTAATTGTACTTATTATGTTATTATTGCTCTTAGTTACTTAGGTTAATTGTATATTTATGTATGTTATTAATATGCATCATTGTCTTACTCTGTCAAGTTCAAATCAAGGGAGTATTAATTAATTATATAAAAAAATCTAGCAAATGTCTGGATCACGCGAGTTGGGCGCGCTTCTCTGCTTCTCTGCGCGTACCCACGCCGCCGGCAGTAGTGAAAAAACCGTGACATAGGATAGACCTAGGGTAGACGTGTCCACTCATTCTCCAGCCTTGGCCCTTGTCTAGTGCTTTATCCAGTCTCTGCAATGCCCTAGGGGTATCAGGTATTAGTGACACGTTTAGTTAGGCCTAGGAAGGGATCCTGGTGGTAAGGAATCTCCTGTTTGGTAGGGATAATCATTTTGTAGCGATTGTTGTATGTATGTATCTCGTATGTCTTGTGTAATATAATAATGCTAAGTAATATTTGTTTGGTCTAACTCCTTACATTATATTTTCGTCCTTCCGGCATCACTCTTATTTTATTATAAAATTACTTATTCCCTTAAATTCAGGTTTGCTAATCATTACTCCCTTTACAACATAAATTGAATTAATTAATTATCTTCCCTTTTGTGATTCACTTATTTCAACTGTTCTACTTTTTCAAGTACATTTAGTTGAGTAGGTTTTTGGTGAGGATAATTATTGCCGTGTTCCCTATTTGTTCCTTTATTTGTTAATAACTTGGGGTAGGGTTCACTCCCCAAGTATAAAGGATAGTGGGATCACGACACATGGAATACCAGGTGAGAGGAGGAGTCAATCTGTGACTGGTGAGGTTCAGACTGTTGCAGTAGCAGTGGACCTTGCCAGAGAAGCTGCGCAGACTGTTACAGTTCCAGGCTTCTCCGAGACAACCAACGACGACATCTTGGAGGTGATCAGAAATCCTGAAGTGACTGCCGACGAGATGTTGGAAGAAGAACACGCCAGTGAAGAGGAGGAAGAAGGTGCAGGAGTCTCCGAAGAACACAATTTAAGTAATAGTGATATTAAGGGTGCCATGGAGTGTGCAGAGAAGATGAAGTCCTTCCTTTCCCGCGACAATGACGATGACCGCTATGAAGTGTTCCATAACCAGCTGGTGCAGGCTATGGAGCCGTACATCAAGGTGTATCACGACAACATCAACGCCAGCCGTCAGCAAAGCATAACAGATTTCTTCACCCGCAACCCACCACAGTGATAGTGACAGTGAAGTTGACTTTGAGGGATTTGTCAGGGAAGCCCTGACAACTGTAAGTGACAGTGATGATGATTCACCTAGTAATGGTGATTCACCTGAGGGCCAGTAATCTGCCCTCTGCCTCGGAACCAGCCTCCATCCCCGTATACCGACCCATCTCTTCTACTACGGTAAGTGTTACACAAAATTTTTAGTTTTCTAACCTAACCTTTATTTTTCCTATGTTAACCTTTATCTTTCCTAACCTAACCTCTTCTATATTACTTGTTTTTTCATACCATCATAAAGTTAAGATAAAATTTTTACTACAACATAGTTGTGTGTCGTCAAAAAGTGGAGTTTGGGGATTGGCCTGGACTCAATTTCAATTAATCCCATATGTTATGTTGTTCACTTTACGCGTTCCTCACTTTCCGCGGGACCCTCCGGGTTACATTAACCGCGTAATACGAGGACCAACTGTATGTTACAAGAATACCAGCAATGTTAATTATATTCACCCAGGTCATTTCACTGGCTTTTTATAAGAGAGAAATTTAGTCACTTAAGAACTGATAAATATACATGCGTTAGACCTGTGCCTGTGTCAACTGTCAAACGTACTACAGTCAACCCTCACTTTACGCGGTCCCACATTCCACGTTAACGTGGTGCCTTGCCAGAACCTAACGTGCTCACATTACGCGGTGCGTGAACCCCATTACGCGGAGTGTGTCCGGCGCGACGCTATTTTTAGATTCAACCCACCCGCCTGCCTGTGCTCTCGCCTCTCCCTCCTCCTCCCTCCGCTTGGGCAAGCCGCGCGGCAAGGTTGCGCAGTGTGTGTCTTTGTTGCGTTATCACTGACGTCATATGACGTATCGTACTGTGATTGGCCATGCATCCCTACCCCCCTCTGCTGCTAGCTGTAAGAGGCTTAAAGTATTATGACGTGTCCACCCGGGGGAGGGAGGGAGGAAAGACGATGCGTGACCTAGCCACGCCAGTTTCATCCCTCCATGCCAGACCGTGTAAACGTGCATCCATTGTTCTCTAAAATGGCTTCCGCCGGACCACCACCCCCGGAGAGAAACTTTTCCTTACCTGGAACCAGCGGCACTAAGCCAAAGAAGACACGACGTTCCTTAAGCTACGAGGTGAAGTATACCATCATCCAAGAGTTGGAGAAAGGAACAAGGCACGTTGATTTGGCGCGCCAGCATGGTGTGAATGAATCTACGATTCGAACAATAAAGAAGGATGCAGCCAAGATAAAGGAGCACAAGAAGATCACAAAGTCTACAGGTGCTTCTATGATCAAGTATTTTCACAACCAGGTGCTTCTCAAGACAGAAAAATTACTTGTGAGGTACTTGGTGCGTCAGGCGCGACGGAACATGGCGGTCGACACGCGCTCTGTTAAGGACTACGCACGTGAACTGTACATCGCAGTGGCACGAAAGATGGGAATTACAGAGCCCAAACCCTTTAATGCTTCCTCTGGGTGGTTACAGAGGTTTAAGATCCAGAACAACATCACCAATATAAACATTGGTGGTGAAGAAGCGAGTGCTGACCGTGCTGTGGCTAAGGAATTTCCTCCGTTTTTACGTGAGATTATGGAGGAAGGACAGTACAGTGACGACCAGGTGTTTAACATGGACGAATCTGGTCTTTTCTGGAAAAAGCTACCTTCCAAGTCCTTTGTTGTAAAGAATGCCAGCAAGATTCGGGGCCGGAAAATGCAGAAGGAACACATCACCGTCCTGTTTACCACCAATGCCTCCGGTACCAGCAAGCTCAAGTTATCGGTGATCCACACAGCACGCAAGCCACACGCCTACAAAACCATGGACATGACCAAGCTAAGTGTCCACTGACTGACTGCACATAAGGCGTGGATGTTCACTATGCTGTCCCTCTCCTGGTTTGATGACTGTTTTGTTCCCGATGTAAAGAAATTCTGTGAGCGACAGAATGTGCCATTCAAGAATTTGTTGCTGCTGGACAACTCACCAGGACACTCGCCCCTACTGTTAGATCGTCACCCCAACGTAAAAGTGGTCTTCCTTCCTCCCAACACTACGTTTATATTACAGCCCATGGACCAAGAGTTAATCTGTAATGTAAAAGCTGCATTCTCTACGAAAAAATTCAAACTCCTGAACGACTACACCAATACCAGGGAAGAGTTGCGTAACCTGAGTGACACCACCACCGACAGCAAGAGCGAAGAAGATGAGGATCAACAGTTGGCACAGCAAAAAATACTGTTCAAACAATTCTGGAGAGTATTTAACATCAAGAAAGCTGAGGACTTCTTGGTGGAGTCATGGGATCAGCTGTCTATTGCTACAATTCGTCACGCATGGAGACATGTGTTGCATGGAATACCAGGTGAGAGGAGGAGTCAATCTGTGACTGGTGAGGTTCAGACTGTTGTAGTAGCAGTGGACCTTGCCAGAGAACCTGCGCAGACTGTTACAGTTCCAGGCTTCTCCGAGACCACCAACGACGACATCCTGGAGGTGATAAAGGAACCTGCTGTGACTAACGACGAGACGGTAGATGATGACGACGACGTCAGTGAAGAGGCAGGTGGTGCGTCATCCCAAGAAGAACAACACTTATCCCATAGTAATGTTAGGGGTGCCATCGAGTGTATCGAGAAAGCCAAGCTCCTCCTTTCTGACGACCCTGACGCAAACAGGTATGAAATCTTCACTACCCAGCTGTTGCAGACTATGGAGCCCTACATCAAGGTGTATCACGATAACATCAACACCAGCCGTCAGCAAAGCATAACAGATTTCTTCGCCCGCAACCCACCACAGCCAGCCCAAGCCAGTGATAGTGACAGTGAAGATGACTTTGAGGGATTTGTCAGGGAAGCCCTGACAACTGTAAGTGACAGTGATGATGAAGCACCTAGTAATGGTGATTCACCTGAGGGCCAGTAACCTGCCCTCTGCCTCGGAACCAGCCTCCATCCCCGTATGCCGACCCATCTCTTCTACTAATGTAAGTGTTCCACATAACTTTTATTTTCCCTAACCTAACCTTTATTTTTCCTATGTTAACCTTTATTTTTCCTAACCTAACCTCTTCTATATTACTTGTTTTCTCATACCATCATAAAGTTAAGATAAAATTTTTACTACAACATAGCTGTGTGTCGTCAAAAAGTGGAGTTTGGGGGTCGGCCCGAACTCTATTTCAATTAATCCCATATGTTATGTTATTCACTTTACACGTTCCTCACTTTCCACGGGACCCTCCGGGTTACATTAACCGCGTAAAGTGAGGGTTGACTGTACTGTACCTCCCCTCCACCCACGCCCCCTCGCTCGCTTCCCAAACTCTCTCTCCCGCATCTGCCCGCCGTTGCTGGAATCCTTGTAAAACAGTGAATAATATTAATATAAATGTCATGTATTTTGCACAAGAGATAAAAATTAATCACCTGTATCACATTACAGTAGTGATTTAAGGATAAAAGTGTATATGTACGTATATAGTATTCCACATACACGTAAGTATAAATACAAAGTTTATGTGATGATCGGACAATGTACATTTCGGTTAACGTCACGTTTTCAAGGCCGTATCTGTTAGGTTCTGAATAATAAGTTCTATATACAGGAGAGAACACAAACACCTGTATAGTTTTGTAGGTTCGGTTTACTGGATAAGAGTATGTACACAAAGGAGAGCAGCACTCTCTCTTGACTAGGCTCCCGGTCAACTGCTATAGGCGACGTATGGCAAGTGATACATTAGCAGCTTCCATACGTCGCCAGGCACATTAATTAAGCGTGTGGGATATGGTAATAACATTGCCACACGCTGCTAGCTAGGCTGAATAAATAATACATAAATGGAGCACATACATAATATACATACATGATATATAATCCAGCATACATAATATACATACACCTCCCTCCCCCCTATACGCTCATAGCAAAGTCTTGAGCGGACCTTTTCTTTTGGATCCGTTCTGAGCGTCGAGGGACTTCATCACTGGGAAGGGTATGGGACTCAACACTGGTGGCGGGGCCAGCAGAAGGCATTGTTACGGGTCGGAGAAAACGGCGGTTCCTCCACCACACACGACCACTGGGTAACCGCACCTGGTAGTCCCGTGACCTGCCGAGACCCATGACTACGCCTACTTTGTCCCAACGTAGGGAGGTCGGGTCCTGAACACGGACTTGGGTGCCGACACTCAACCTGGGGAGAGAACGGGCGTGGTCATTGTAGCGGGCGACGACGTCCTGAACACGTTCGGCGGCTCGGCGATCACAATCCTCTGTCTTGGCCTGCCACTCCTTGGAGAAGGATTGAGGGTGAGCAGGGACACAAGAACGAAGGGGGCGTCCATACAAAACCTGGGCAGGGGAGCGTCCGGTGTAGTTAGGTGTGTTGCGGAGTTCAAGAAGACCCCTGTCGAAGGCCTCGCAGTCAATGTTCCCAGAAGGGGCCACCTTAAGGATGAGGTGCTTCAGGGATTTGACAGCAGCCTCAGCGTGGCCGTTGGACTGCGGGTAATGGGGCGATGACAACACATGCCGGACTCCCCATCGGTCAAGGAACGCAGCAAAGTCCCGGCTTGTGAACTGAGGCCCTCCGTCGGTTCGCAGGCGTACAGGAACGCCCACGTCACGGAAGTAGTGGCGGAACTTGCTGATGGTGGCGGCAGACGTCGTGTCATTACCGCACTTGATGACAACCGGCCAACCAGAGAGACGGTCGACGATAACGAGGAAGGACTTTCCTGACACACAGAAAAAGTCGGCCGACACAGACTCAAAGAGGCGGGTGGGGTTGTCGTCACTCATAAAGGGTTCCTGCTGCTGGCTGGGTTGTAATACGTGGCGGGGCTTACACACCTGGACAGCATTGGAGATGTCGGGGTCGATGCCAGGCCGGAACACAGTCTGTCTTGCACGCCGTTTGGTGGCCTCGGCTCCACAGTGACTGTCGTGGAGGCGAGCCAAGGCGTGGAGACTTGAAGCAGCAGGGACAACTACCGAAGGAGAGGTGTCACTGGCCAGAGGTAGGGGCAGGGCGGCAGCAGGGTAGTTGCTGCTCCCTTCGTGCACCCTGTTGGCGTGTTTTACCTCGAGAATCGGTGTTGGGAAGTCCTGGGGGATGATGGCCAACTCTTGGCAATGTCTGTAGGACAGCAAAGGAGTCGGGACGCCATTATGCACATCAATCCAGGCTTGACACGACCTGTTGCCAAAGGTGACGTGTGCATAGAGTGAACCTAGGGCCGGGGTCATCTGTGAACCATCTGCCATAAAGCGGAGATCCTTGGGGGGCGGTCCTAGATCACTTGGAGAGAGCCCCAAGCATTGCAAATGCTGGGGACCGATGACTGTAGCATCAGCGCCGGTGTCGGGCAACATCTGAAGACGGGATGACACACCGCCGTAGGTCACGATGACGCTGATGTACTGGGGGACTTTGGTCCTGGGACGCGGGGGGGAGCACACATTCCTAATGTGGCTCGAGCGTTGTCAGGAGTCGTCGTACCTCTGATTGGAAGACTGTGGGCGGCCCTCTCTGGTGGAGGGGGGCTGAAGCTTCCGCCGACGCGGTCCCTTGGGTATGTTGGAAGGGCAACACTTGTCATAGTGGCCCAGACGACCACACACATTGCACTGGACGCGTTTGGCTGGGCACCGTACTGTGAGTGACCAGTGGCCCTTACGGTCACAACTGTTGCAGGTAGACTGAGCAGCTGGACACACCTGTGTTCCGTGCTGCTTACCACAGTTGTTGCAAAATAAACCAGGCGTGGACGTGGTGGGCGAAGGCGTAGGAACAGACTTCTTGTCCTTCTTGTACCGGGACACAGCGCGTACAGCTGTAGGGGGAGCACGGATGGCAGAGGTGGCACACCTGGCAGCCTCATAGGAGCGACATATCGTCAACACATCCTTAAGAGAAGAGGAAGAGTCGAGGGAGGTGAGGCGTTGGACAAGTTCCTCGTCCTTAACACCCATCAGGATCACCTGCTTCAACTGGGTCTCCTCGCACTGCTGGTGGTGGCCTGGACATATATCTACCTCTTCCGAGGCTCTCTTAAGACGCACGTAAAAGGCATCAAAAGACTCACCCTCCATCTGTCTGCAGCTAAACAATTCCCTCCTGCGCAGAGCTTCATTCTGCTGTCCTTTGATGTGCCGTTGTAGAACGTCCAGTACCTCCTCTACAGACAGCGAAGAGGTTGGGGGTACCTGCAACGTATGTTCCAAGACACGCTGAATTTCCAAGGACAGGCACATACGCAGCTGGATGAGTTGTTTAGGCTGTGACAAACTCTGGAGATCCACCATTGTAGAGTAATCAGTCCACCGTCGCCGCCATTCACGAAAAGTCTGGAAAGTCTCATCAGGCTTCAAGATGGGCGGCGTTTGAGCTGCTGCTTTAGGTGGGGCTGGGGGGCGTGAAGGAAGCATGGATGAGGTATCTGAACCAGTCAGTACCGAGGCAGTGTTAGAGCCAGGGGCTTGGTTAACAGTGAGGCGAGATATCAAGGCTTCAAACCGTTCACTGTCTTCCAATCTCCGTTGGTTGTCTCGTTCTGCCTCTGCTTGCCTTCTGTGCTCATCCGCCAAACGTCTGTGGGCTTCATCCTCGCGTTTCTCATCTCTCATAAACTTCAGTAAAGCAATTATCTCTGGAGACAACGCTGAATATTGAGGTGAGGGACTGCGCGATGTGGGGGCTGAAGCGTCGTGGCCGGCCTGGTCATCAATCTCTGCGGGGCTATCACCCGCCTGAGTCATCCAGACGCTGGGTCCACGGCTACGTAAGGCGTGAGACATAACTACTTCCTCTGTGTACTATGTCTTAAATCAGTGTTGACCGGTCAGCCCGTCGTATCAACAAGATTTCAGACAAAAAATTAATTAAATACACAGATAAGTAGGTTATATATATAAAATATATATAAGGAAGCCGCGCGGTCAGCGAGTGTTAGTACAGTACATGTACGTGTGCGAGTGAGTGTGTGTCCTGGGCCGGCAAAGCGTCTCGCCCCAGCTGTGAGGGGGGGTGGAGGCGGCGCTGTGAGGGGGGGTGGAGGGAGAGGCGCGGCGACTCCCAGTCAGTCTAGTTACCCTCAGGACGCGGTCAGAGACGGGTGCACTGAACTTTACTCCTTACAAATGCCCAGAACGTGCCGTATACCTTGGGAATCCTTTAGAACAAGGTCACACATGAATGGCACGAACACACAATGCACTAAACACTTCACAGAAAATCACTGTCACTGACACTGCTCAAAGTTGCTGAAATTCTTCGAGGAGAGATGGCGCGGGAGTTGACCCAAGGCTTGACCCAAGACGGGAGGGGACCCTAGCCGGCTTTCTACAAACTTTGCACTATCACTCGTAATTATCCAGTAAGACTACGCACTGCGCCATGTTAGGTTCTGAATAATAAGTTCTATATACAGGAGAGAACACAAACACCTGTATAGTTTTGTAGGTTCGGTTTACTGGATAAGAGTATGTACACAAAGGAGAGCAGCACTCTCTCTTGACTAGGCTCCCGGTCAACTGCTATAGGCGACGTATGGCAAGTGATACATTAGCAGCTTCCATACGTCGCCAGGCACATTAATTAAGCGTGTGGGATATGGTAATAACATTGCCACACGCTGCTAGCTAGGCTGAATAAATAATACATAAATGGAGCACATACATAATATACATACATGATATATAATCCAGCATACATAATATACATACAGTATCTAGGACGTTAACCGGCGCGTGACTGTATACTGTATACCGTATATTATGGTAACACCCTAGCGGGGTCTGTGGCAGCACCCCGTAAGCAAACACATGAATATTTTTGCAATGAACCATATGAATATTCACACCGAGTGGGATAAATAAAGATTGTAAATAGTATCACAGGTTATTTGTACAGTACAGTATTGTACAGTATAGTCTGGATTAACGAAGTTTTTGTTACTGTGTTTGGTCATTTACGCAATGCCTTGCCAAAATTGAAATGCTTTAATTACGCGATAAATTTAGTCATTTACGCAGAGCGACTCGAAAGGTCCAGACGCACCGCGCCATTTTGTATTCACGTGGCCCATGCTTGACCATAAGCGGGACGCGGCACGGGGAGGGGTGCCCAGTATGTCGCTGTTGCGTTATCGCTGATGTCATATGACGTATCGGACTGTGATTGGGCCACGCATCCTTACCTCCCTCCCCGCTAGCTGTGATTGGTTCAATGTAATATGACGTGCCCTCCCACCAGAGAGAAGCCGCTGCCCTACCTGCGTCAGTCGCATTGTTCTCGGTATACAGTTCTCTCGTGTGCCCGCTAATCTCTCAACAATGGCTTCCGCTGGAACCCCACCAACCCAGAAAACCTTGAACTACCTGGCCCAAGCCGCCCCAAGCCTAAGAAGATACGATGAACTTTAAGCTGTGAAGTTAAGTACAAGATCATGCAGGAGTTGGAGAAAGGAACGAGACAAGTTGATTTGGCACACCAGCATGGCGTGAACGAATCTACGATTCGGACGATCAAGAAGGATGCTGCCAAGATAAAAGAACACATGAGCATCACAAAGTCTGCAGGTGCTTCAATGGTGAAGTACTGTCAGAACAAGGTGCTGCTCAAGACTGAGAATTTGCTGGTGAGCTACTTGATTCGTCAGGCAAGACGGAACATGGCGGTGGACACGTGGTCAGTGCAGGAGTACGCCCGTGAACTGTACATAGCAGTGGCACGCAAGATGGGAATTGCAGAGCCCAAACCCTTCACTGCTTCTTCTGGGTGGCTGCAAGGGTTTAAGAAACGGAACAAGATAACCAACATTATCATTGTTGGTGATGGTGGTAGTGCTGACCATGTTGCGGCGAGTGATTTTCCTCCATTCTTAAGAAAAGTTATGGAGGAAGGACAGTACACCGACGACTAGGTGTTCAACATGGATGACTCTGGTCTGTTTTGGAAAAAGCTACCTTCCAAGACCTTCGTTGTCAAGTCTGCCAGCAAGTGTCGGGGCCGGAAATTGCAGAAGGAGCGCATCACCATCCTGTTTACCACCAATGCCTCCGGTACCTGTAAGCTAAAGTTATCGGTGATCCACACAGCCCACAAGCCGCACGCCTACAAGAACATGGACATGACCAAGCTAAATGTCCACTGGCTAGCCGCACATAAGGCGTGGATGTTCACTGGTCTGTCCCTCTCCTGGTTTGACGACTGTTTCGTTCCCGATGTGAAGAAATTCTGCGAGCAACAGAATGTTCCATTCAACATTTTGTTGCTCCTTAATAATGCACCAGGACACTCGCCAATACTGTTGGATCGTCACCCCAACGAAAAAGTGATCTTCCTTCCCTCTAACACTATGTCATTAATCCAGCCCATGGATCAAGAATTAATTTATAATGTGAAGGCTGCTTTCTCCTCAAAGAAGTTTCGGCTCCTTAATGACTTGACCAACACCAAAGATGAGTTGTGGAAACTGAGTGACATCGACAGCGAGAGCGACGACGAGGAGCAAGAAATTTGCGTCAAACAGTATTGGAAGAAATTCAACGTCAAGAAAGCTGTTGATTTCTTCGTGGAGGCATGGGGGGCAGCTGTCTGTGGCAATGATTCGTCACGCGTGGCGGCATGTGTTGCAAGGTATCCCAGGTGGGAGGCAGAGGCAACCTGTGACTGGTGAGGTTCAGTCTGTTGCAGTGGCAGTGGACCTTGCAAGAGAAGCTGCACAGAGTGTTACAGCTGCAGGCTTCTCCGAGACCACCAACGAAGACATCATGGAGGTGATCAGGGATCTTGAGGTGACTGCCGACAAGATGTTGGAAGACGATGTCATTAGTGAGGAGGCAGGTGGTGCGGCAGCCTGAGAAGAACAGAAGTGAACACATGGTAATGTAAAGGATGCCATCGAGTTTGCAGAGAAACTCAAGCTCATCCTTTCCAACGACCCTGACAATCACCGGTATGAAGTTTTCAATAACCATCTGTTGCAAACTATGGGGCCGTACATCAAGATGTATCACGAACACATCACCACAGCCAGCCCAAGTCAGTGAAAGTGACAGTGATGTGACTGAGGGATTTGTCAGGGAGGCCCTAACATCTGTGGTGGATAGTGACAGAGATTCACCTGAGGGCCACTAATCTGTCCTCTGCTTCGGAACTAGCCCCCATCCATGTATGCCGACCCATCTCTTCTACTAACGTGAGTGTTAAACCTTGATTTTTCTTTTACCTAGTGCAGTATAATAATCTGTTATTGATATTTATCTTCTATATTTTGTGTGTGTGCATACCATCATAAAGTTAAGATACTATTTTTACTACAAAGTACGCATTGTGTCGGAAAAAGTGGAGTTTGGGGGTCAGCCCAGTCTCTATTTCAATTAATCCCCTATGTTCTGTTATTTCATTAACGCGCTTCTGGTTTTACGCGGACCTCCACGGGTTCAATTGACCGCGTAAATCCAGGCTATACTGTACAGTAAAGCCACTAATGGCAAAGAAAAAAGTGAGATGGATTGGGAATGCCAAAGTATACGTGCGAACTCAAGGAAACAGTGTCATTATCTTATTATGAATGCAGTACTATGTACAAAAAAATCATAATTGTTTATTACTGAATATGTATTTGATTGAATTAATGTTTATATATGCAAAATGAACAATACAAATCATTACAGTAGGTACTCAAATTTCGCAAGTTTTCAATTCAACGTTTTTTATTTGGACACAAACACAAAAAAAAAACACTACGCAATTTCAAATTTCGACAGCATAAATTTGAATTTCGACGGGTTAGAGCATCATTTCTCTAATGTACAAAAGATTCATTATTGTTTATTA
The DNA here is from genome assembly GCA_958450375.1 of Homarus gammarus. Lineage (NCBI taxonomy): Eukaryota > Metazoa > Arthropoda > Malacostraca > Decapoda > Nephropidae > Homarus > Homarus gammarus. The sequence continues at coordinate 49,507 of CAUDMG010000582.1, forward strand.
CTAAATGTCTTTTTGATTGAATTAATGTTTTATGTGCAAAATGAACAATACAATTCATTAATAATACTGGTACGTAGAATATTAAAACACACGAGGAGACGAGATGCATTGTTTTCGTTAATGTTTACAAAACCAGTAACTGATTGGTTCTACATATAAAACTATAGAAAATAAGACCCTGGTTGTAGCTGTAGTAAAATTACATACAGTGAGTTCTGCTATACAGTGACCCCTCGGTTAACGAACTCAATCCGTTCCAGAAGGTCGTTCGTTAACCGAAAAGTTCGTTAACCGAAACCATTGTTTCAATGGGTTTTTGGGTAATTGGTTCCAGCTCGCCGAAAATTTCCTAAATTTAACAAAAATGGTAGAAAAGTTCACTTACTTTGAGGTGTGTATGTAGAAGGCTCCTGGATGATGATGATGATGGGATTTAGAATGGGGGTGGAGGAGAAGGAAGAAGAGAAGGCATTGGGGTGGAAGAGAAGTCACCCCATGGCGTCATTTCACCCATAAAGTTTGAGCTCTCTTGGTGTAATTCAAGATTATTTTCTTTAAATCAACACTGCACTGCATTATATATTGTCAATATGTAAAATATATTTCAAAATGACCAATAATTTGCTTGGAAACACAGAAAAAAAGTGTTTAGTTGAAGAGTCTCAAGCAAGATGTTACCTCCAGTGAAAACAGAGAGAGACTAACGCCTGTTTGCTGTGTTAAGAGGCTGGATGCCGCACATTAAATTAGTCACTTTACCTTCAATTATGTTCAATAATTGTTAAAATGACTAAAAAATTGAATATTAAACTTTTAAAATTATTGAATAGTATAAACTTCTTGATATTTACTAAAATAGTAAGGAATTTAAGCCCTAGAACCGATTAATGTATTGGCGGACTGATACTAAAGCTGGTTGCCCAGTCAGTGCAAGCGAAAACATGTTGAGGTCGGTTCGTAAGAAATTCGTTAACCGAATTGAAGACCCTTATGGAAGGCAGTTCGTTAACCAAAATTTCGTTAACCGAGGCGTTCGTTAAACGAGGGGTCACTGTAACGCGAATTTGCTCTAACGCAATTTATGAATAGAGGAATGATATTTGTATAACCCGAACGCTTGTTTGCTGTAACGCGATTTTTGCTTACTATTTCTCCAATTTTGTGGTATTATCTGTGAATATGGTAAAGAAGAATATCTCCAAGAAGCGTTCTGGTGATCGAATTCCCGGTGATGATCGTAAAAGAAAGGATATAACACTTGAAGAGAAGCTTGATGTTATCAACCTCAAAATCACCCTTCTCCCCCATCAAGTTATATTCATATTTTTTCAAGGTAAAGTGTAACATTTACTGTATGATTTCATTATTAGATACGAATGTAACATTTATTTAGACTGTGCTATCCTTTGTGTTGGGCTAACTACGAATTTTTTTTTATTTCGAGTAATCTGTACCTAACCCTATTTTTTCCATAAGCCCTGTTATTTCAATTACGCGATTTTCTATAACACGATATTTTACGAGAACACAACTATCGCGTTATAGCAGAACTGACTGTAATGTAAAAAAATTAATATGGTTGTTTAAAGTAACGTTATTTAATGAAATAAAGGGAACAATAAAAGTAGCTAACCATTAATGGTAAAGAAAAAAGTGAGATCGCGTATGTAAGTGAGCTCATGTGAAAACATATCGCCATTACTCTACATAATAATATGAAAGCAACACTTATTTACTGTTCATATATCTTTTAATTAATATTTCTGAATTTAAACAAAAATCTACCCACCAGTGGTGGTAAAGTTGAAAACATAAGGATAGTCAATGTTGTCGTGTGTGTTTTTACTCGGATGACGAAGTTGCCAAGTCATCAGGTTCAACTCTACCTGAAGCTGTAGAGCATAAAAACATTTTCTGTGTTGTTTTTAGTTTTTTTAACATTATCTGTGTTATTTTCGTTGGTTTATTAGGATGTTGCTTTATTACAGGTAGTAATTCACCAAAAAAGTAGGGTAAATAAGGCAAAATTTAGCCGAACATCGAAAATACCAGACTCAAATTAATTTTCTCCAGAGGAAGTTGTATTTAAATGTGGACAATTTGAATTTTGCGAGGTTTTTACAGTCTAAATAAGAGTCCAAATGTGAGAGCCAACTGTAATACTACGTAGAATATTAAAACACACAAGTGGAGAAGCGACGGCATTGTTTTCGTTAGTGTTTACATCTGTGGCGATGGTTCTAGATAAGAAACTGAAGAAAATAAGACCCTGTAGTAAAATTAATGTAAAAAATGAAAACAGTATAGTCTGGATTTACGCGATCAATTGAACCCATGGAGGTCCGCGTAAAACCAAAAACGCGTAAATGTAACAGAACATATGGGATTAATTGAAATAGACTGGGCCGACCTCAAAATTCCACTTTTTCCGTCACAATACGTACCTTGTAGTAAAAATAACATCTAAATTTTATGATGGTATGCACACACAATTAATAATTAAGAGAAATATCAAGATATAATTAGGTTTTTTAACACTTACGCTAGTAGAAAAGCTGGGTTGGCACAGGTGGATGGCAGCTGGTTCCAAGGCAGAGGACAGATTACTTGTCCTCCGGTGAATCACTTTCACTACTCGCAGAGGTTTGCAGGGCCTCCCAGACAAACCCCTCAAAGTCCATATCCTCACTATCACTGACTTGGGCTGACTGTGGTTGTGGTGGGTTGCGGGCGAGGAAGTCCTCAATACTACGTTGACAACTAGCATTGATGTTGTCGAGATTGATCTGGACATACGGCTCATTAACTTTCGACAGAAAGTTATTAGACACTTCATACCGATGCTTGACTGTGTCTTTGTCAAGGATGAGCTTAATTTTCTCCCCCAACTCGATGATTTCCTTCACATTATCATGGCTTGGGCCAGGTTCAAGGTTTTTCTGGGGTGGTGGGGGTCCAGCGGAGGTCATTGTGAGGGGAATAGCGGGCACAAGAGAGAACTCTATACACGGAGAACTGAGAACAATGAGAGGCCCGGCTAGGTCAGCGACTTCTACCCTCTGGTGGCAGGGCACGTCATGTTACATTAGACCAATCAGAGCTAGCGGCGGAGGGAATGCGTGGGTGCTAGGGATGCGTGGCCCAATCACAGTCCGATACGTCAAGAATGGACCGTTTGAGTAAAAAATGGCGCGGCGGTCTGGACCTCTCCAGTCGCTCGACTCGTAAATGACCAAATTTACCGAGTAATTAAAACATTTCATTCTGGCTAGGCACCACGTAAATCACCAAACACAAACAAAACCGCGTAAATCTAAACTATACTGTATACAGTAGTACCCCGATTTACGCGGTCAATTGAACCCACAGGGTACCGCAGAAAGTGAAAACCACGTAAAGTGAACAACAGAACATATGGGATTTATTCCAATAGAGACTGGCCCGACCCCCAAACTCCACTTTTTCCGACAATATCTATGTTGCAGTAAAAATAACATCTAAATTTTATGATGGTACGCACACACAATTAATATTTAAGAGAAATACAGTCGCCAGGTTAATGTCCATTCAAATAATGGACTCAAATCCGCCCCCCCCCCCCTCTTCCCAGCTCACTAGCTCCTACCTCTCTGAGAAATGTTGGGTGAAAACACTAGATTTTAACATTTAGTAATAAATAATACCTCAGACTAAAGTTAGGATAATATAATTGAAATTTCTAGATTCCTTGCAGGTCAGGGAATATTTTGAATGTAAACTTCATATATTTTGCACAAAAGATAAAATATTTGCTTTGTGTAAACCAAATTATTACATTAGATCTAAAATTTTTATGTCTAATGCAAAATCCATGATATTTATATTCAAAATGATCATCATATTGTAAGAATTTCAGCAATGTAAATTATATTCTGGTCGAGTAATTTGTATGAATTTTATGAGCTAAAACAAAAATCTTCAGTTCATAAAAAAAAATATTCTTCACGACACTATCTGTCAATCAAAGTACCCCACCTTGCCTCCCCCCTCCTCACACTCACGCCAGCTGGGTCGGTCGGTCCCAACCCTCCCCCCACCCCCCACCTTCCCTCCCTACCAGAGAAATGTTGGGTGAAAATACTAGATTTTAACTTTTAGTAATAAATAATACCTCAGACTAAAGTTAGGATAATATAATTGACATTTCTGGATTCCTTGCAGGTCAGGGAATATTTTGAATGTAAACTTCATATATTCTGCACAAAGGATAAAATATTTGCTTTGTGTAAACCAAATTATTACAGTAGATCTAAAATTTGTATGTCTAATGCAAAATCCATGATGTTTATATTCAAAATGATCATCATATTGCAAGAATTCCAGCAATGTAAATTATATTCTGGCTGGGTAATTTGTATGAATTTTATGAGCTAAATAAAAAAAATAAAAAAAAAATTATACTTCACCGCGTATATGAGTAGATGCACCGCGGAAAGTGAAAGTCCGGTTGTGGCAAGGTACCGCGTAAATGAGAAATCGCGGAAAGTGAAACCGTGTAAAGCGGGGTAATACTGTACGGTATATGTTTTAAGTACAATAATACAGTATTATTTAATGTTAATAAATGGAACAATAGAAGAAGCTAACCACTAATGGTAAAGAAATAAAGCGAGACGGATTGGGAACGCCAATGTATGTAACTGCGTATGTGAAAACATATCGTCATTTCTCTACATAAGAATATGACAGCAACACTTATTACTGTTCATATATGTTTTAATTAATACTTATGAATGTAAAACAAAAATTCAACTCACCAATGGTGGTAAAGTCTAAAACATAAGGACAGCCAGTGAATATTGACAGAGTTTTTACTCAGATGACGAAGTCATCAGGTTCAACTCTGGCCGAAGCTGTAAGTTCAACTCTGGCTGAAGCTGTAGCAATGTTTTCCTATATTTCATTAGTTTATGGTCATCACTGTCAGTGTAAAACCTCAAAACTTGTCTTTGTTTCTTTAAGTCATATACAATGGTAGTTCCCACACCATATTCTTTAGTAAGACGCTGCACAGGCACAACATGATCAAGCTTCTGTATTAACTCCGCTTTCTGTGCAATCGATAATGATAGATGTTTCCTTTTCTTCTGACTGTTACCCATAGGGGGTATCTGAAGCTCTTTTTGGTATCTTCATTTGGTATTAAACAAAATTACCAAAATGTATCAGAGAGCAGCAGACACAGGTGTGACTAGCAGCAGCACTGAGACAACCGACGCCTCACACCCGCCATGGGTCAAGCGCCGGTAGCGACAGGTCAAGTTCATGCACACGAATGATGCTCAATGAAAAACTTTCAGTTTTCAGAGGTTTTCAGTTTTCAGAATTGCAGATAAGGGATTGTCAACATGTATTAAAAATATTAGTCTACCCTCAATTCAACTCTATCCTTTGTTAAACCTTTAATAACAAAAAACAGAGTTGACTTCAGGGTAGATTCTCTCATTTTAAATCCATCTTTGTTTTTTTGTTTCTGGAACAAATTTTCCGAGGTTGAAAATCGATATAATTTTCCGAAAATGTCTTGAATGAAGATGAAAGTAAATGATTTTTTTTTTAGGGGGGGAGGGGGGGGGGGACCTGACCTGACTCGGTGTCAGGTGAAGGTAGGGTGGGGGATTAGTGGTCTCATATTACTGACTTTCTGATGGAATGTCAGGTCCCCCTTTCTTGGGTGGGGGATTAGTCGGTCTCATGACCTGAAGATGTCTTGAATACCCGGTAAACACAAAATCTGAAGTATTTTGGGGGGGGGGGGGGGAGATTGTGGTAAGTATAAATGAGCAAAGTTGTATCCCTTCAACATTACATAACATAACATTACATTTTAAAATATGGAGTGAGAAAGCAGAAAGGTGTGGATGATTAGAGATCGAGTGGACCTTTCCACTCAAAAGTGGAGGAGTGATAACATGCACCAGTGTTGTTGAGCGATAAGCTCCTCATCAGCTGATCTTTTAATTCACCTCCATGCAGTCACACAACAAGACCCTCACTGGATGCTTGTTGTCTTAATTCGTGTGTGTGTGTGTGTGTGTGTGTGTGTGTGTGTGTGTGTGTGTGTGTGTTTTGAACTTGCCAAGTACACTGTAGGATTTGAAGAAGTTGATTTAGAGTTTGTTTAGGATTCATGTGGTGAGGTGACATGCCAAGACACTTACACCCGTATTATTAAACATCTTCCTTTGAAGAGAGTCGTCGTGTTTCAACCCAAATGGAATACAGGCATCTCCCGCGTTACGGGAGCCCGGGTTACGGAATTTCGCTCTTACGGAATTTGTAAATTATGACCAATAATTTCGCGTTACGGCCCGTAAATCCGCCCTTACGGAAATTGGGGTTAATTTGAACAATTTAAAAAAATCACTATATAAAATTATAATTTGTTGTTAAAAATTATAATTTGTTTGGTGTGGATTTCTTGGGGTTTCCTACCGCCAAGCGTGGCACCGCCACGAGGAGTCAGTCCATTTTTTACCTCCAGTGTGCACGCATGTTTCTTGCCCCAGCAGTTGGATTTAACTTTTACAAACATACAGTAAGTACAGTACAGTGCATTACCCTTATTCAAGATGACTGGAAAGAGGCCATCAAGTGGAAGTGACCGCAGTGCAAAAACAAGCCGCAAAGGTATTACATTGGATATTAAACTTGGTGTTTTAAGAAGGTATATCATAAATTATTTAATGTACTGTATTGTATGTGTTTATAAATGTTAATTTTCATTAATAAAAGTGCTTGAATTACTTTTTTGGGGCTGATAAAATTCCTTAGGAACGCATCTCCAGTTTTATAATGGAAGTCAATGGTAAAATAGGTTTCACGTTACGGAATTTCGCGATACGGTCAATTTTCCAGGAACGGAACCCTTCCGTAACGCAGGGGATGCCTGTACTCTTAATGTTGTTATGACAAAAACCTGCAGAGAGACCCTCGGCCAGAACAAAAGAATACACCAGGACTAGTTTGAAGAAAATGACCGGGCAATCGAAGTACTCATCGATGATAAATGTGCTGCTTTTTCTGACTGCCAGAACAACCCTCAGTCTCTGACTAAAGCTGATACTGTACATTCCTCAAGAAGAAAGTGGCAGCCCAGCAGGAACTTCGCAATCTAAAGAACGACTGGCTTAAAAATAAAGCATGTGAAGCACAAAAACTTGCAGATCAGCACAAAATGTGCAAATTTTTCATTTCCACATAATCATTTTATGGGCCAATTACTCGTGGCGGTAACTCGTGCCTGGAAAGAGCACTACCATTCATTACTCAACCAAAACACCGATGTGGATGTCCTGGCTACCCAGCAGGTACCTCAGCATCCAGAGCTGACCCACCTCAGCTATCCTCCATCCCTGGATGAGGTAACTACTGTCATCAAAAAGATGTAAAATAACAAAATCTCAGGGCCTGAAGGAACCCCAGCCGAGGTGTATAAAACAGGATGACCTCTGCTAACCAGCTGTCTCCACTCTCTCCTGGAGAATATATGGGAAAAAGGACGAAATCCCCCAAGCTCTTTAAGACGCCTCCATTGTCAATATTTATAAAATCAAGGGAGACCATTCAGACTGTGGCAACTATCATGGGATCTCACTGCTGTCTGTAGCTGGCAAGATCATCGCCCAAGTCCTCCTAAACAGAAATCTTCCTGAAGCGGAAAACTTCCTCCTAGAATCTCAATGTGGTTTTAGACCATCACGTAGCACCACTGACATGATATTTGCTGCCTGCCAGATACAGGAAAAGTGCAGAGAACAGGGTTGTGACCTGTACATGGCTTTCATCGACCTAACCAAGGCCTTCAACTCAGTCAACAGGGAAGCCCTCTGGCGGACCCTCAGCCGTTATGGCTGCCCACCTAAATTCAAAACCATTGTGAGGCAACTCCACAATGGCACCCAGTCAGAGTTCTTCCCCCATCCAAACAAGGGTTCAACAAGGGTGGGTACTAACACCAACGCTCTTTTCCATCTTCTTGGCTGCCTTCCTTACTCGGCCAGTGCCAATTAAGCAAGCGGGGTGAACATCGAGTACCGGGTGAAGGGGGGTCTTTTCAACATGATACGACTCCAGGCAAGAAAAAAGGTGTCAGAAGCTTCCATGACTGAACTTCAGTATGCAGACTACCTCACTCTTGTTGCTCACACTGAACAGGACCTACAAGAGATCCTGAACACCCATGCAGACGCGTATGCACACTTCAGCCTTGAGGTGAATGTACGTAAGACTCGGATTCTCTTTCAACCTTCCCCGGGTTAAGACACACCTCCACCATCCATCCAGCTTTTTTTTCTTTTCTTTTTTTTTTTTACGGGGATTAGCCCACCCGGACACAGGTCACTGACCCACATCGAGGCGAAAATGTAATAATAATAATGATAATGATAATGATTATAATAATAATAATAATAATAATAATAATAATAATAATAAAAATAATAATAATAATAATAATAATAAAAATAATAAAAATAATAATAATAAATAATAGTCATAATAATCCATAATAAATAACATTTATGATAAAACAAACAAAAATAAAATAATAAAATAATGATGATAATAATACAGTAACTGTAATAATAATAATAATTTTAATAATAAAGAACTATAAACACAAAAATGAAAAAAAGATCAAAGTGAGAAACGATATACAGTGGCCCCTCGTTTAACGAACACCTCGGTTAACGTAATTTCGATTAACGAACTGCCATCCATAAGAATCCTCAATTCAGTTAAAGAAAAAAAATTTGGTTAACGAATTTCTTACGAACCGACCTCAACATGTTTTTGCTTGCACTGACCGGGCAACCAGCTATAGTATCAGTCTGCCAATACATTAATTGGTTCTAGGGCTTAAATTCCTTACTATTTTAATAAATATCAAGAAATTTATACTATTCAATAATTTTAAAAGTTTAATATTCAATTTTTTAGTCATTTTAACAACTATTGAACATAATTGAAGGTAAAGTGACTAGTTTAATGCGCCGCATCCAGCCTCTTAACACAGCAAACAGGAGTTAGTCTCTCTGTTTTCACTGGAGGTAACATCTTGCTTGAGACTCTTCAACTAAACGCTTTTTTTCGGTGTTTCCAAGCAAATTATTGGTCATTTTGAAATATATTTTACATATTGACAATATATAATGCAGTGCAGTGTTGACTTAAAGAAAATAATCATGAATTACACCAAGAGAGCTAAAATTTTAAGGGTGAAATGGCACCATGGGGTGACTTCTCTTCCACCCCAATGCCTTCTCTTCTTCCTTCTCCTCCACCCCCATTCTAAATCCCATCATCATCATCCAGGAGCCTTCTACATACACACCTCAAAGTAAGTGAACTTTTCTACCATTTTTGTTGAAGTTAGGAAATTTTCGGTGAGCTGGAACCAATTACCCAAAAACCCATTGAAACAATGGTTTCGGTTAACGAACTTTTCGGTTAACGAACGACCTTCTGGAACGGATTGAGTTCGTTAACGGAGGGGTCACTGTATGTATGTTGTGTTGTCAATGGTAAGAGAAACAATTGAGACCCTGCAATTGTGAGTAAATGAAGCAGAAAGTCAGATCAGCAACCTAGGACTTGGTCACAATTTTCATGATGCCATATGGCAGCAGGGTCTACCATTAGACAACACATTATGCTTCCAATATCTTTCCAGGCAGTAGTACCTCCCTGTTTGGTAGCTACCTACTACCTACAGCCTACTACCTACGGTACCACCCTCTCTAAAGTTGCCCACTTTCGGTATATCGGCTCCCACCTGTCCACCACCGCAGACACCGATGAAGAGATTCAGCATATGATTAGAAGTGCATCTCAAGACTGGCAGACTCTGAAATCATGTCTTCAGCTGTAGGAAGTTGAAATTATCTACAAAGCTGCACGTATATCGAGTAGTGGTCCTCCCCATCCTGCTATATGGCAGCGAGACATGGGTCACACACAGGAGGCACCTCAAGGCACTTGAAAACTTTCACCAATGTAGTCTACGTTCCATCCTCCGAGTTCGCTGGGAAGACAAGAGAAGAAACGCCAGTCTTCTTGCTGAAACTAACTGTAGGAGCATCAAGGCTACCATTATCCATGAACAACTACGTTGGACTGGCCATGTTTCCCGCAGGGACAACAGTAGACTGCCAAAGCAGCTACTTTACAGTCACCTAACGAATAGTAAACGTAATGCCGGCGGTTAATTAAAAAGGTATAAGGATAGTCTTAAGACAAACCCGAAGAAGTTCCAAATCAACCCCCACACCTGGGAGTTGATTATTCCACATCGTAATGCTTGGAGGAGTATTGCACGAGAAGGTGTGAATGCTTTCAAGTTAGCCCGACTGCAAAGCGAGGCAGACAAGCGCCAATGCCAGAAAGATGTTGCTACCCCCCCCACCCCCTTCCGCAGTAGATGGAGCCCTTCACATGATCAACGAATGTGAACGAAGCTGCGGTTCCCGTATCGGCCTCTTTAGTCACCTCAAAACTTGCCTTCCTAGGTGACATCCCTAATAACTCTAATCATTATATCATAGGTGGATGATCGTCATACTCGATTCCGAGTGACAATTAAGTAGGAAGTAGTAGTAGTGTGTGTAAAATAATAATAATAATAATAATAATAAACTGTTTATTAAAAATAGAACTGCAGTCGGTGGCTGAAAATATACAAACTTACATGTGGTTTGGACATAATAATATAAATTCAATACATTTACAGGGCTGTACAGTACATAAATCAGGAGTTGTTTATTATTTTAACAATAGATGGTATGTTGCTATTCTTATATCTATCAGTGCCGGTTCTTATGGGCTGAATTTTGTTGTAGTGGCGGACTGGCCGAGGTGGGCGGTGAACTGCCAGTGGCAGTAGGTGGCGATGGCTTGGATGGTGCAGTAGGCCGCTGCCAATCCTTGCTAGTGCGTGGTGGTGGAGATCACCGAGGGATGGCATTTCTAGGGTGGAGAGAGCGTTGTTATAGCCGGAGTAGTTTGCGCAGAGCATGATTCTGCAGGCCCTCTTCTGTACCTTCTCTAACCGACATTGTTGGGTGAGTTGAGAGAAGAGACCAGGCTGGTGACGCATATGTTAATTTTGAGAGAATAAATGCATTGTAGATAGTCCTCAGCTCTGGCGTGGGTGCCCCAAGCGACCTGATTCATCGTAGCATGTAGAGTCGGTATAAGGCTGCCTTGATTGTGTTGTTTACATGGGCCTTCCAGTCCAGTTTGTGGTCTATAGTTACACCCAGGAGTTATACTCAAATTAATCGCTATCTTACAAGAATTCCTGCAATACAAAGTTATAATCTTGTAAGGGTACAACTCTGCTCATTTATACTTATATCTGTACTTACCACAATCTTTCTAAAAATACTTTAGGTTTTGTGTTTATTCAAGACATCTTCAGGTCATGAGACCCACTAATCCACCACCCAAGATAGGGTAACTTGACATTCCATCAGAAGGTCAGTAATAAGGGACCACTAATCTCCCACTCTACCTCCACCTAACATTGCATCAGGTCAGTTACACGAGACCCACTATGTTAGGCTATTTCCAATAGAATAATAGGGTTGGTATTAACAATGTGTAAGGGTGGACTTGACTATTTAATAATCAAAACGCACAACACTTGTATGGCACACGGCAGCACTTCCACGACACACTGTCACACTGGACTCCCACACACACGAGCTCACGGCAGGACTCCCACAGCACACACAGCTCAAGGCAGGACTCCCACAGCACACACAGCTCAAGGCAGGACTCCCACAGCACACACAGCTCACGGCAGGACTCCCACAGCAAAAACAGCTCACGGCATGACTCCCACAGTGCACACAGCTCTCAGTAGGACTCCCACAGCACACACAACTCACAGCAGAACACCCATGGCACACACAGCTCACGGCAGGACTCCCACAGCACACAAAGATCACAGCAGGACTCCCACAGCACACACAGCTCATGGCAGGACTCCTACAGCACACACAGCTCACAGCAGGACTCCCACAGCCCACACAGCTCATGGCAGGACTCCCACAGCAGACACAGCTCACGGCTGAAAGTGTTGACAGAGCCAGCCAGAAGTCCGACTCCGGGGTGATGGTTCGCGGCTGCGAGCTCACCTCCGTGATACCACCTCGTAGTCCAGTTGGCTAGTCCCGTTATATCGCGTTGTGACGTTCATTGATGTCAGTAATTGTTGCTTGAACCAGACAACAAGTCCTTAGCCAGCTGGTCCACAGTCATGGCATGACACACTAATCCCCCACAGCTCCATAGGAGTGGAAAATACCAGTCTTTACTGTAACACACAGCTTCATTCATACCCATGTGCTATAGATTTTTAATTTTTAAATATATATATTTAACCAACCTTTTAGATAAACTCTTCTGGATTATTATAGTAAAGAAATGAAGTTTCTAACTTAATTAGAAATGTATTTATGGATTCTAGTAGTACAGAGTCAAGGAAAACATCTCCAGCACCCAGAAACGTTCTGGGGAAGTGGGCTTGTGTGTGTCTGTGCAAGAGATCTAGTTTAGACACTCGGAATCTTTTCCTAGAAACAGGAAAAGATTCCGGGGATAAGGAATTTTTCCGGGTTTGAGAAAGTCGTCGTGTTACCCGAAAAATACTCATCCCCGGAAGTGCTCTGCACCAATTGTTTCGGCGAAAAGGAATATCACTATTTAGGTATAGGATAGAGTGCAAATGAAAGCAATATCTATGCCTGGCAGTGGTTAGCCATACCAGGTAAAGCAGCGTGGTTAGATCCAAGTGGAATTCTTCCCTGCTTAGTATAGTCGCTTAACCCTACCTGGTGCAAGACGGGGGCTATTCTAACCCCTCTCTCGGCCTATTCCTTGGTACATATTTACCTAAATACATACATACTTCACTAATTCTCCTAGAAAACTTATCAAAATATGAAAAATGACCTCATAATTTAATTATCATTGTCCTTTCAGTCCAATTAATTTTTTTATTGGATTTATGGTAAAAAATAAAATAATGAACACGAAACAATATAAAACTCAGACGAACAATTGTGAGGAAGATGGTGCTGCCGACACAAGCTTTCAGACGTGTGATTAACACTCACGGCCCTTAGAGTTCTAGCTCTTGTCAATTTTTTTCACCTTAGTAATTCTTCCTACCGCGCATTTACAGTGCATTTGTGGTATTTCAACAATATCCCCATACAGTGGTCCCAAAGTTAACGAACTCAATTCGTTCCAGAAGGTCGTTCGTTAACTAAAAATTTCGTTAACCGAAACCATTGTTTCAATGGGATATGGGGTAATTGGTTCCAGCTCACAGAAAAGTATATACAAAATAAAGCCAAAAATGCATAATGACAGAAACACTCCTAAAATATATATATATGCACTGTTAAACAAATGTTAATCAAGAACTCCCCCAACAACACAATTGGTTGCATTTATAAAGTTCCTTGCAAGGAATGTAATATGTTTTACTTAGGCCAGACAGGTAAAGATCTTGTAACTAGAATTAAACAACACAAATACAGTGTCAGGACAGGCCAGGAATCCAATGCTCTGTTTGTTCATTTGAGGGATAACAAGCATTGCATTGACTGGGATAATGCCTCCTCAATATTACCATGTAATTCAATTGATAGTAGGAACATCATAGAATCTAGTCTTATTAAACATACCGAAGCATTCAACATGAATTTGAGTAACGGCTTGTACAAGCTGGACAACTTTGTAATTAAGAAGATTTGTGATCAGGTGAGAGGGCGGGTCACTGTCCCATCTGACCCAACCACCAACCGTTGTGTGCCATTTAAAGATTAGTAGGGTCATTACCTGACCATTGTGGACCTGGTCTCACCCTCCTCTGTATATATTCATCTTGTTCTGCATTACTCTATCTAGTCTGTACTCACCCCTGAAGATGTGAATTACACGAAAGCGCTTGGGAACTTCGTGTTTTCTTCTTTCCTGGTGGTTATCAGCATATACCTAGATCACGCGCACCTACAGTGATTTACTTGCATATATATATATATATATATATATATATATATATATATTTATATATATATATATGTATATATATATATATGTATATATATATATACATATACATATATATATATATATATGGTGGTGAGTGTCCGGCTCGAGAGCTATTTTTAGATTCGCCCCACCCGCCACCCTGCCTGACTGCCTGTTTTAGCTCATAAAATTCATTCACATTACCCAGCCAGAATATAATTTACATTGCTGGAATTCTTACAATATGATGATCATTTTGAATATAAACATCATAGATTTTGCATTAGACATACAAATTTTAGATATAAAGTTTACTCTGAGTAAATATGTTATTTTTTGTGCAAAATATATGACATTTGTATTCAAAATATTCCTGGGCTTACAAGGAATCCAAGAATGTCAATTATATTATCCTAACTTTAGTTTGAGGTATTATTTATTACTAAAAAGGTAAATATTCTGGTTTTCCCACACATCTGGTGGGACGGTTGGTGGGGGGTTGGGGGGAGGGAGGGACCGACCGACCATCTGTTACAGTGAGAAGAATATTTTTATTTTTTTTTATTAACTGAAGATATTTGTTTTAGCTCATAAAATTCATACAAATTACCCGGTCAGAATATAATTTACATTGCTAGAATTCTTATAATTTGATGATCATTTTGAATATAAACATCATAGATTTTGCATTAGACACACAAATTTTAGATGTAATGTTCACTTGCCAGTGGGCCTTTGTGCCGTCCCTCTGGGGCACACTACTACTCCGAGATCCCCTGCTGATCTAGCCTGAGCCCATGATGCACCCAGTTACCGTGTGTTGCCACGAGGAGGCACAGCAGGAGTCTTGACGGTAAGAAGGCTGTGTACTGGCAGGGGAAGACTTATGCAAGTTGCTTTCCTGTTAGCCAAAGGGCTAGCCAGAGGCGGCAGCTGAAAGTGAGAGGGAGCAAGCAGTGCTTGCACCTTAACACTAACATAATTCTGCCACTCTAGATGCATTTCACCACCGTGTGTGTGGTTGCACACACACACACACACACAGGAATTAAGACAACAAGCATACAGAGAGGGTCTTGTTGTGTGACTGCATGGATGTGAAATAAAAGATCAGCTGTTGAGGAGCTTATCACTTGACAACACTGGTGCATGTTACCACTCCTTTCAACTCAATCTCTAATCACCCACACCTTTCTGCTTTCTCACTCCATATTTTAAAATTTTACACAGTATAATGTTTAAGGGATACAACTTTGCTCATTTATACTTATACTTACCACAATCTCCCTAAAAATACTTTAGGTTTCGTGTTTATTCAAGACATCTTCAGGTCACAAGAATCCACTAATCCCCCACCCAGGAAAAGGTGACCTAACATTCCATCAGAAGGTCAATAATATGAGACCACTAATCCCCCTAACACCGAGTCAGGTCAGGTCCCCCAAAATAATTTAGCTTTCGTCTTTATTCAAGTCATTTTCAGAAAATGCTCTAGATTTTCAACCCCGGGATTTTTTTTCCCATAGCCAGAAATTTTTGGATAATTTCAGCTTTGGAAATGATTTTCTGAGCAAATTTCAATTCCGGCTATCGGAGATTTCTGGGTCTGAGGAATTCCGGCTAAGAGAGATATTACTTTAACTTTATTTTCCATACAATATTTTATGACCCTACTGGCTGATACAATATACTGTACCTATATTTTTATTTAATTTTCGCATTAACTTTTAGAAACGAATCCTTTGTGATAACCAGGGTATTCTTGTACTGAGAATTACCAACAAGTGATGTTTGCAGCAGCATGTTTAAATGCCAATGGACTTCCTGTGAGTGGCGACACCGCAGCAAGAATTTCGACAGGAATTCAATTAGGCTTAGATCAAGATGATACATAGAATTTGAATTTAGACAAATGGTTCAAAATAGAAATAACCTGTTCAAACTTTATATTTGTCCGAATTTGGTGAAGTTCGTAATAGCCAAGTTAAAAAAAATTCGGTTCTACTGTACAGGGCCCCCCCCCCCCCCCAAATTAGCGGGGATTAAGTTCTCGAAATGGCCTCAAATCACCAAATCCGCGAATAACATTTGCGGACCGGGGGGGAAGGGGGGGGGGGTACATTTTTGCTTGTGTACAAAGAAATGTATATTCCCTTTATGTGTTTGCCCTTAGGACAATTATTTCTTTTACCTGTATTGTATATATGTGGGTGTGTGTAGACATACACACACACAAAACATATACAAATAAATAATACAGTATAGTCTGGATTTACGCGGTCAATTGAACCCGTGGAGGCCCGCGTAAAACGAAAAACGCGTAAATGAAATAACAGAACATATGGGATTAATTGAAATAGAGACTGGGCCGACCCCCAAACTCCACTTTTTGCCGACACAATACGTACATTGTAGTAAAAATAACATCTTAATTTTATGATGGTATGCACACATAATTAATAATTAAGAGAAATATCAATAATATTAGGTTTTTTAACACTTACGTTAGTAGAAAAGCTGGGTCGGCACACATGGATGGCGGCTGGTTCCGAGGCAGAGGGCAGATT
The DNA here is from genome assembly GCA_958450375.1 of Homarus gammarus. Lineage (NCBI taxonomy): Eukaryota > Metazoa > Arthropoda > Malacostraca > Decapoda > Nephropidae > Homarus > Homarus gammarus. The sequence goes on from CAUDMG010000582.1 coordinate 66,156, forward strand.
AGTTGCCCTCCGGTGAATCACTTTCACTACTCGCAGAGGTTTGCGGGGCCTCCCAGAAAAACCCCTCAAAGTCCATATCGTCACTATCACTGACTTGGGCTGGCTGTGGTTGTGGTGGGTTGCGGGTGAGGAAGTCTTCAATACTACGTTGACAACTAGCATTGATGTTGTCGAGATAGATCTGGATATATGGCTCCATAACTTTCGTCAGATGGTTATTAGACGCTTCATACCGATGCTTGTTTGGGTCGTTGTTAAGGATGAGCTTAATTTTCTCCCGCAACTCGATGATTTCCTTCACACAATCATGGCTTTGGTCCAGGAAATTCAATTTTTTTCTCTGGTGGTGGGGGTCCCGCGGAAGCCATTGTGAGTTGTGAGGGGAATAGCTGGCACAAGAGAGAACTGTATACGCGGACTGAGAACAATGAGGCAGGCCCTGCTAGGTCAGCGGCTTCTTCCCTCCCATGGCAGGGCATGTCATATTACATTAAACCAATCACAGCTAGTGGGGGAGGGAGGTAAGGATGCGTGGCCCAACCACAGTCCGATACGTCATATGACGTCACCGATAACGCAACAGCGACATACTGCGCACCCCTCCCCGCTTCCACCCGCTTGTAGTCAGGCACGGCTGGGATGGTGGGAGGTTTGAATCCAAAATGGCGCGCGGCTGGACCGCCAGCTGCTCTCCGCGTAAATGACCAAATTTACCACGTAATTAAAGCCTCTCAATTCTGGCAAGGCACCGCGTAAATGACCAAACGCGCTAACCAAAACCGCGTAAATCCAGACTATACTGTAATGGAAAAATACTCAAATAATCAGAAAATTTTTTATTAAAAATGCGAGTCTAATTTCAAGTCCGTGCTTTATTACTATATTAATAAAGAGTACAGTGCCAATATTTCCCTAAAGGATCTACTGCTATAAAATCATCAGATGCACCTTACTAAATACTGAGACACCACAATACTGTATTGGAAATTGTCCAGTCTCTGTTTACTTGGGGTATCTAAGCTAGACCAGCCCATTGGAAAAATGCCCAAACTCCCAATGGCCAGTCCATCACTGTAGGAGAGTATCTTGCAAATCACTTTATGAGGATGTAACCATAGTAAGTAGCTACAGTATCAATATAGCCAAAAGAAGGGTGAGGAAGCTACATGGGAAAACTTCTGATAAATCCATAATCATTTGGTGATAATGTCACCAAGGTAGAGTTAATTGCTATGAATAGTATGAAAACATTACTTTATAACTGAAAATATCTAATTAACCATTCATATTTTGTCTCACCTTCTTCGTTTGGAGAATCCAGGTTACTCTTCACCTCTGAAGACTGAGAATCAGTGACAGCAACATCATCTTCCCCTGGATATGGGAGGTTGTCTTCTGGTTTTTGGATATATACTCTTTCTGTAGATGATGAGATAACATCAGTTACATTTGACACAATTGATGTTTTCGTGGAATTAAGTTTCTCTGGAGTTCTGGCTGGCTTTTGTCCACCTGGCAGAGCTCCCAGTGATGAAGGTGGTACCTGTGGTAATGTTATTTTCTCTTGTGATGGAACGCCTTTTGACAAAGGTGTTACATCTGGTAATGGTGCTGCTCCTGGTGATGATAGCAATGAGGAGCCAGACGATTTAAAAGGTTTATCAGGAATTAAATTCTCATTATCTTTGATTCTTGTGTTCACACTTCCATTTGTTTCTTCTTTCAGTAAATCAGAATGCTCAACACTAGGAATAGTGATTGGATTATTTTGATTGGCTTCTGTGGATACATTCAATTTTATACCAACAGTCACATAATTTCCTGCACCGTAACTGTCTTCACCTCCCAATGTAACATTTGACATATTAAAATTTTTCACACTCTCAGATAAATGAAATGTTTCTGTTGAAGAATCTAATTTTCCTTGGTCAGCACCACCTTCAATTTTACTACCATTTGTAATATTGTCCACTAGCCCTTCATGGGAATCTGATATGACACTCACAGTTTGATTTTCTTGCCTTGCTTGTGGAGAATCACTTAACTTAGATAGATCTTCTGGATGAGCAGCAACAACTGTTTTCAAGTCATTCTGCAAGGCCCCTTTAGTATCATTTGTATTATTTGCTCTCTGGGAAGGACTAGCTTTTACTTGCAGGATATTGACAACCAACACCCATCCTGCAAACATCAGGACCAAAATCTGTTGCTGCATCTTGAGTGACTTAGATTTTACCTGAAAAAAAAAGAACTTTCATCAACATTAAGACATTAGAAACATGTCACAAATTTCTTAAAAGTTGGAGGATTGATGCTAAAATCCCTCCCTTTATCTAGTAAAGTCCAGAGTCAGGTGACATGTAATACTGTACTGTACAGGTATAGGGCACCTTACCAGGGACCCCTTAGTCACTAGGTGGTCCCTAGACATGACCCTCCAATAGCTATGTTTAATTTGTTAATCCAGCTGGATACACTGTACAGTAGAACGTCGATTTAAAGCAAATCAATTTAAGATTATTGATTTAAAACGACACCCACAATTGAGGACACCGTATCAATTTAAAGCAAATCTTTTCTATTTTACAGGAGTCAAATCTGGCGCGTCATACGGAAATTCACACAATTTTAAGTTTCGCGCCTAATTTTTCTCGCCAGACGCCTCTCTGGGTACACTACAAGGCTGCCCGCCATTCTCCCACACCCTCACCCATCCTCAGTTCTCGCACTGACGCTCTAGTGAACGAACAAATTGTGTGACACTATCCCCTTCTACCACGTGCATCAACCATCGCCACTTTCTCCAAGAAGCCAGCCACTACATCATTAACTACCCACAAAGTACAAAAAATCAAGGCAAGCAATTACACTGGAGCAGAAAAACAAGGTGCTGGAAGCACTACAGCGTGGAAGCGGTGCTTCAGGAGAGGGGCGCCAATTTGGACTGTCGGAGAGCTCTGTCCAGACTATCAAGCTCAACAAGAAGAAAATTAGAGCAACCTATGCTTCACCAAATGTTGCCAAGGGTAAATTCCACCTGAAATCTACTATGTATGGTGAGATGGAAGATGCAGACATGGCCTCATCTAATGCTTTCCACATGTCAGGTTCCTCCACAGCCACACCACTAGACAGTGGTCGAGTTGGGCTCTGCTTCTTCAGAGGATGACTTGCCTAACTAAAGGTGGGTGAAAATCTCTATTTGATAGCATTAAGTAATGAAAAACTAAGTTGAGAGAAAAGTGAAAGTGCATGATGAGTGGTAGAGATGGAATGAGGCAGACGAGAGGCAAGTGGTGTGCGCAGCCAGCTCGACCACCCTCTCACATCAGCTGATCGCTAGTAAACAGACCATTTCGCGTCCCGTAATTTTAGCTGTGTTGATTTATGAGCGTTTGTTTATTCTAGGAGATGGGCTGAGGTGCATCTGGGTAGACTCTCGGTTGGGGCAGGGGGAGGGACGCGAGGCAGCAGACAGTACAATGAAGTACCACGCAGTAACAGTACCGACCAGCTCTCAACTCAACTGCAGGGAGTGCTTGTTGCATATACAGTGACCCCTCGTTTAACGAACACCTCGGTTAACGTAATTTCAATTAACGAACTGCCTTCCATAAGGATCTTCAATTCGGTTAACGAAAAAAAATTCGGTTAATGAAGTTCTTACGAACCGACCTCAACATGTTTTCACTTGCACTGACCGGGCAACCAGCTTTAGTATCAGTCCGCCAATACATTAATTGGTTCTAGGGCTTAAATTCCTTACTATTTTAGTAAATATCAAGAAGTTTATACTATTCAATAATTTTAAAAGTTTAATATTCAATTTTTTAGTCATTTTAACAATTATTGAACATAATTAAAGGTAAAGTGACTAGTTTAATGCGCGGCATCCAGCCTCTTAACACAGCAAACAGGAGTTAGTCTCTCTCTGTTTTCACTGGAGGTAACATCTTGCTTGAGACTCTCTTCAACTAAATGCTTTTTTTCTGTGTTTCCAAGCAAATTATTGGCCATTTTGAAATATATTTTATATATTGACAATATATAATGCAGTGCAGTGTTGATTTAAAGAAAATAATCTTGAAATACACCAAGAGAACTAAAATTTTATGGGTGAAATGGCGCCATGGGGTGACTTCTCTTCCACCCCAATGCCTTCTCTTCTTCCTTCTCCTCCACCCCCATTCTAAATCCCATCATCATCATCCAGGAGCCTTCTACATACACACCTCAAAGTAAGTGAACTTTTCTACCATTTTTGTTGAATTTAGGAAATATTCGGTGAGCTGAAACCAATTACCCAAAAACCCATTGAAACAATGGTTTCGGTTAACGAACTTTTCGGTTAACGAACGACCTTCTGGAACGGATTGAGTTCGTTAATGGAGAGGTCACTGTATATCATTACACCATTTATTTTTCACATATTTTTAGCACTTTGTGTTTCTCTCAAGTACCAAACTAACTTATTCCATTGAACCAACACTTCGATTTAAAGCAACCTCTTTTGGAACGTATCTCGTGTTATATCAACGTTCTACTGTACTGCACAGAAGAACTACATTATTTCTAACTAAAGGAGGGAAAAGGAAGTTCAAAATCCAAAACATTTTGTTGTAGGAATCTTTTATTACTTAACATTGCATAAATTAGAAATTTTATGTGAATCCTCCAATAATTAAAGCTCAAGTCTTTTAATAATTTTCAGCTTGTCTGTTATACTGAGAGATTTATATTTTCCAATTACTTTTCCTTTTCCTTATTGGAACTAATCATTAATAAGCAAAGAATGTAATACCATATTTTGATGAATATAAGTTGCCCCCAATTCTAAGCAGCAGTGTGAGTTTTGGACAATTCATGCAAAAAAAAAAAAAAAAAAAAAATGGCATTCAAAGCTAAGCTGCAACCCAAAGTTGGAGATCTAAATCATATTCACATTCGAAATTTTTCATAGCACAAGAAATAACATATTTTACGGCATATAAGATACACACCCCCATCTTAGCAAGGAGTAACCATGGCTTTCTTAAAACAATATACTGTACAGTGATCCCTCGGTTAACGAAATTTCGGCTAATGAATTACCTTCCATAAGAATATTCAATTCGGTTAACGAAATCCTTACGAAATTGTGTCAATATGTTTTCGCCTGCTCACCAGCTGTAGTATTAGTTCGCCAATACAGTAATCGGATTTAGGGCTTAAATTCGTTACCATTTGAGTAAATATCAAGAAGGTTGTACTATTCAATAATTTTCCATGTCTTATATTAAATTTTTTAGTCATTTTAACAATTACAGTATTTAACATAATTGAAGTACATGGAACTAGTTTTTAGCGTGCCAAACACCCACTTGACTCACCCAGAATGGAGTCAGTTTGTGTCTCTGCTCAGTGGAGGAAGCATCTTGCTTGAGACTCTCTTGAACATAAACTATTTTTACGTTTTTACAGTACAATTATTGGTCATTCTGAAATTTATTTTACATATTGACAATATACAGTCGAGTCTTCATTTACGCGGTCAATTGAACCCGTGGAGGCCCGCGTAAAACGAGAAACGCGTAAATGAAATAACAGAACATATGGGATTAATTGAAACAGAGACTGGGCCGACCCCCAAACTCCACTTTTTCCTGACACAATAGTACGTTGTAATAAAAATAACATCTTAATTTTATGATGGTATGCACACATAATTAATAATTAAGAGAAATATCAATAATACTGTATTAGGTTTTTTAACACTTACGTTAGTAGAAAAGATAGCTAGGCACACGGGGATGAGGGGGTTGGTTCCGAGGCAAAGGGCAGATTATTGACCCTTACCTGTATCACTTGTATCAATTGTATCCTATCCACCACAGAGGCTTGCAGGGCCTCTATGTGAAACCCCTCAAAGTCCATATCCTCACTATCACTATCAATGCCTTAGGCCGGCTGTGGTGGGTGGCGGGTGAAGAACTCGGTAATGTCTTGATGACTGGGCGACCTTGTGCGCACCCTGCCTGCGCCACTTCCCGCGTCAATGACCAAATTTACCGAGTAATTAAAGCATTTCATTCTGGCAAGGCACAGCGTAAATGACCAAACGCGTTAACCAAAACCGCGTAAATCCAGTGCGGTGCAGTGCAGTGTTGATGTAAAGAAAATAATCTTGAATTACACCAAGTTAACATAAAATTTTATGGGTGAAATGGAGGCATGAAGCATGGGGTGATTTCTCTTCCACCCCACTGCCTTCTCTTCTCTCTTCTCCTCCACCCCCCACTTCTAATTCCCATCATCATCATCAACCAGGAACCTTCTACATGCACACCTCAAAGTAAGTGCACTTTACTGCATTTATTTTTAGTTTGTATGTAATTTTCGGTGAGCTGGAACCAATTACCCAAAATCCCATTGAAACAATGTTTTCAGTTAACGAAATTTTTGGTTAACGAATGACCTTCTGGAACGAATTGTGTTCGTTAACCGAGGGACCACTGTATACAGTACCAGTAAATGTGAGGAATAAATACAAATAATATCAATAAATAAGTTACAACAAAAAATACTGTATTCCCAAACCCGTAAATGAAAGCCAAATGAAATTTCAAGATAGTCGCCATTTGCACACACATTTGTATTCCCTGTTCACCATAGCAACCGAGATGCCGCCTCCACCGATTCCCTAGCAACAACCCCCTCCCATCAACCGGACATCCACCCACTCCCCAACTGAACCAGCTAATACTTGTGCAAAGAAATGTACCCTGTATATTCCTTTTATGTGTTTGCCCTTAGGACAATTCTTTATTTTACTTTTTTCACAATAAGTATGTAGGATGGTGTGTGCATGTAACTGAGTAAAAATAAATGAAGAATATTATGAACATCTATCTGAAAATATGAGTTGAAAATCAACCATAACCACTCGCAGCATGGCCCAGTAGCCTGGTGGTTACAGTAACGAGTCCAATCTGGCCACAATGCCGCCAACGATGTTATCAGATGCAAATGTGAAAAGAAAGTTATCTGTAAATTTTCATTTGTATCGGCAACTTGTAGATTGAAAAATAAATGCTGCACGTATGGCATTAACAGATTGTAATGCTTGTTAAGAGTTCAGAAATGGTTACTGCTTAGCTACCTCTGAAGAGTTGGGTATCTGTTGTATGGACATAAATCATCTCATGTTAACATCATCAGTACAGTAGTTATAAATCAAGCTTTTATACTTACAATAATAATTTTTTATTAATTAAAAATAATAATACAGGTTGACAATCCCTTATCCGAAATCCTTGGGACCAGATGCATTTCGGTTTTGGGAATTTTCTGGTTTTCAGAAAGGTTAGTTTTTTTTTTTCTTTTCTTTTCTTTTTTTATACAGGGATGAGCCCACCCGGGCACAGGTCACCGACCCACATTGGGGCCTGGGGGCTAAAATATAATAATAATAATAATAATAATAATAATAATAATAATAATAATAATAATAATTATAATTATAATTATAATTATAATTATTATAATAATAATAATAATAATAATTCATAGGTCTAGGTCGTGTTTCTCACTTTTGATCTTTTTTTCATTTTTGTATTTCTTTATTATTATTATTATTATTATTTTATTATTACAGTATTATTGTTATTATTATTGTTATCATTCTTATTTTATTTTTGTATTTTTTATTAAAAATTTTATTTACTATGAATACTGTAATTATTATTATTACAGTTCGTCCCCGAGTTACGTACATCCGACTTACGTACAAACGGCCGATACGTACATCGTTTCTGAAGTCTTTAATTGCAAAAATATTGTCTTAAAAGGGCGAGCAATTTTTAAATTTGGCGGGCGAGCGTATAGTTTGCGTGCCAGCCGCACCGCGCCGCCACTATCACTGACCATGCAGACGACACGCTAGACGCACCAAAGCAACACGTGTGGTCATTGTGCGAACACGTGTGGTCATTGTGCATACTTCTCCTGTGAATTTCTGCCCTATTTTGTACACTTTACTGTGTGTGCAATGACTGGTGTAAAGCGTAAGAGTGGTGAAGCCAGTGGGAGTGCTACGAAACGTCAAGCAATCTCACTAGAGGTAAAAATGGACATAATAAAACTGCTTGACAGTGGTGAAAAGTTGACCAATGTTATAGGGTTGGGGGATTTTCGAGTTACGTACATTTCGAGTTACGTACAACCTTTTGGTCCCCATTATGTACGTAACTTGGGGACTTACTGTACTGTATTATCGTTATTATTATTATTATAATTTTTATTACTACAGTCGACCCTCGTTAAAACGGACTAATAGGGGGGGAAGGGTGTCCGTTTTAGCCGATTGTCCGAATTAACCTATTTAGGGGTTAATATTGCATTATACAGCTATGTGTATGTTTATTTGAGTGCCCCGTCATAGGAGTCCGTTTTCTCTCACTTCAGCACTCCTGAGTCGTCCGTTTTTCTCTTAATCTTAGAGTGCACCAGAGACTGTTATATCTTAGTAGTGACACAGAATTTGATATTGCAACTGGGGTTGCAATTGTTGAGGCAACTTAGGTATGTCTGATTACAGTTGGAATATTCAAGATCCATTGTGAGTGATGTTTAAAGCTTCAATTGTCTTTATGGTTGGTAAAACTTGTCAAGTCTGAATGGCATGTGTGAGGCCTTGTGTTTGTACAACCGCTAAATATATAAATATATAATGTTATGGTAATTATCAGAAACACATAGGCATAACGAGGTTTATTACAAAGTGATGAAAAGGATACTGTACAGTGGCAAGTCCACAAAACATGTAGCCATGTCTCATTATTTGAGTGCCCCGTCATAGGAGTCCGTTTTCTCTCACTTCAGCACTCCTGAGTCATCCGTTTTCTCTTAATCTTAGAGTGCACCAGGGACTTTGTTATTTCTTAGTAGTGACACAGAATTTGAAATTGCAACCCCAATTGCAACTGGGACAATCCTAGAACCAGAAATTTGATATGGACAGTTCAGATTTCGTCCGATTTATCCGAAATCTGGATTAAAGGGGTCCGAATTCACGAGGGTCGACTGCATTACTATTACATTTTCATCCCCCAGGCCCCGATGTGGGTCAGTGACCTGTGCCCGGGTGGGCTAATACAAAAAAAAAATAAATAAATAAATAAATAAATAAATTGCTCAACAAAAAAACTTTCGGTTTTCAGAGCTTTTCGGTTTTGGGAATTTCAGATAAAGGGTTGTCAACCTGTACAGGTGCTCCTCCACTTAAGAACGTTCAACTTACAAATTTTCAGAGATACAAACATCATCACTGAGGGGGGGGGGGGGGGGTTACCTGCCAGAACAGGTGTTTTATGTGGATGAGACTGGAAAATTCCAGACAGAACAAACAATACCTAAGAGGAGAAGTGAGCCAGGTTTTAAGGCTGTATTAAAGGGTATAGCTGTACTAAATATCCATAATCTTTTCATTTTTTACAATATGTTTGGTATCTACAAGAGTAAAGTTGGGCTTACAAACAAGCCTCAGGAATGTAACTCTTTCGTAAGTAGGGGAGCACCTACTAACATATTTTCAATTCTGGAGTTGGGTTACGTCGAATTTAGCCTAATGGAGACAGCAACTGGGGAATTCTCATATAGGACGCAGGCTGAGTTTTTAAACCATTTATCAAACAAAAAAGTGCATCCTACATGCTGTAAAATATGGTAAGTATACGAGTGATATCTCCGTTAACCGTAACGGTGCAATAATTGGAGACACAGTCGATAATGACATGCCATATTCTTTACAGAGTGCATTGGTTCTAATGCCTTCTCCGTATTTCTTAATAATTCTTTGTTTCACTTGAATTGAAATCGCCTTCTGAGATTTCTTCAGACCCATGCTTGATAATTTCACCAATAAAATTTTAAGTTCACAATTTATTTAACTAATTCCAGAATTTTTCTTTAAATCAACACTGCACTGTATATTATCAAAATGTTAACTAAATTTCAGAATGACCAATAATTCTAATGTAAAAATGCAAAAATATTCAAGAGCACAACTTTCTCAATGTTTACTCCACTGGAAACAAAGCTAAACAGAGAACCGATTATTGGCGGACGAATCGATCAGCTGAACGTGTTTCTCGTAAGGCTGTCGTTAATAGAGTTTGTACTCCTTAAAAGAACTGAAAGTCCTTACGGGAGGTAACTCCGGAAGGTAACTCGTTAACTGAAATCACGTAAATTGAACCGCTCATTAATGAAGGGTCCACTTTCATATGCATCTAGTTTATTCATTATTTGTTTAAGTGTACAAGTAGCCAAATTGATCCATCATATAAAACTCAAAGTAGTAAATAAAATTTTTAGGAAGGTAATCTTCCTCTCAAATACTATACAGTGTGTTATAGTGACCCCTGCTGTAAGTTGGTCGTTTGCTGAAAGCTCTCACACAAACGCATCTTGAGTAAATAACCTTCTGATGCATTTATCCTTTTATTTTCAAGTTATATCACAAACTACATACAGTACTGTATTGTAGGTTTTCTCTATTACTGAAGATGTTATATTAATTATGATGAACCATAAGAGGCCAATCATATGATCATATAATACTGAATAAATAAATAAAACCTGACAAATGTGGCAATACTTGATCAGCCTCAGCCTGCTTACATACTCAAGCGTCTTAGTTCACAGTAGGCCTATAGCAAATCTGATAAGACCACTGTACAATATTCAGGAAGTGTGGTTCATTTCAGCAGATTTATTTTATCTAATCTCCATTCTGTCCATGATCATCTTCCCCTTGAGGTTCAAATTGAACTTTGGAAACAGTATGGCATCCCAGTGGTCCCCCACCCTCCATACTCTCCAGATCTGTTCCCCTGTGACTTCTGGCTGTTTCCAAAGTTCAATTTGAACCTAAAGGGGAAGAAGATCATGGACAGAATGGAGATCCAGGACACATCACAGAGGGTGTTCTCCAGCCTCACCAATAAGGACTTCCAGATCTGCTTCCAGAAGTGGGAAGAGGGGAATCAGCACTGCATTGAGGCCTCTGAAGAATAGTTTAAGGGTGACTAAAGTTTCACTGTAATATCTTGAAAAATAAAGATTTTATGAAGCCAGTCTAGGAACAAGTATGAGAGAGGTTTAAGTGCACTAAATTGACACATGCGAGAGGCAGGTGTTATTCCAACAATACTCATGCGGCAACTGAAGACAGAGAGGTGAGGTGGCGAGGGTGGAGCTTTGGCAGGCTAGCGTTTGGCGCGCTTATGACCCATTTTGAAAATTTTGAGTTTGAAATTGGAAATTGTAATCTAACCCCCGGGTAATCCAAGTATAGTTGAAATCGCGTAAGAAAAGTATGCGTAAGTTGCGAGTCTACTGTACTGTCTTCTATTAAGGATGTTCAGTTATCAAGCAACACTGTCATGAGGCACTGTGAATTTACGACTGAGGATTTGGGTGAACAACTGAATAATGACATACGCGATGTGGCCGATACAACACTATTATGCATTTTCATTAGAGTGGTGTTTAAAGACATGAGTACCAAAGAGGAACTGCTGAAAATTCTACCATTAAAAGGAAAAACTCGGGGTAAAGACATATTAAGGACTTTCAATGATTTTGTTAATACAGGTTGTACCTCTCTAGTCCGGCAACCTCGGGACCTGACTGGTGCCGGACCATGGAAATTGCCGGACCATGGAAGTTCACCCTTTTCCTGGAGAGATAGTGACTTGTGCTTATGCTTGGAAGCACTAGCACCACTTTCTCTGCATCATGGTCTCTTTTAAGACATATTGAAGGGTTAAATGTCGTATATTAGCTTCTCAAATTTCGCGAGTTTTTAATGCAACGTATTTTATTGGAACACACAAAAAAAATAAATAAAAATTTTGACGGCGGAAACTTGAATTTCGACGGGTTTGAACAGCCTGCCAACATGCAGACGACATGCATAATCGTGTAAACGGCGTCACTTCTCTTATGTAAAAAAGATTCATTATTGTTTACTACTGAATGTCTTTTTTATTGAATTAATGTTTATGTGTGCAAAATGAGCAATACAATTCATTAATAATAAGTAGAATATTAAAACACATGAGGAAATGACACAGCATTGTTTTCGTTGATTACAAAACCAGTGACTGACTGATTCTACATATAAAACTTAAGAAAATAAGACTTTGGTTGTAGCTGTAGTAAAATTAATATGATTGTTTTAAGTAATGTCATTTAATGTTAATAAATGAAACAATAGAAGTAGCTAACGATAATGGTAAAGAAAAAAGAGAGATCGCGTATGTAAGTGCGCACACGTGAAAACATATCGTCATTACTTTACATAAGAATATGAAAGCAACACTTATTTACTGTTCATATATATTTTAATTAATGTTTCTGAATTTGTTTTTATTGAATTAATGTTTGTGTGTGCAAAATTAACAATACAATTTATTAATAACACGTGGAATATTAAAACACACGAGAAGACGAGACGGCTGCCGGCATTGTTTATGTTAAAGCTTACAAAACCAGTGACTGATTGGTTCTACATATAAAACTGAAGAAAATAAGACCCTGATTGTAGCTGTAGTAAAATTAATGTAAAAAAATAATATACTTGTTTGAAGTACCTGTAATGTTATTTAACCATTAATGGTAAAAAAAATGTGAGACTGCGCATATGTAAATGCGCACATGTGAAAACATATCGTCATTACCCTACATAAGAATATGAAAGCAACACTTAGTTACTGCTCATATATATTGAAGGGTTAAATGTTGTACTCTGTATAGACAATCCTGCACGCACACACACACACACAGAAAGAAAGAAAGAAAGAAAGAGAGGGAGAGAGAGAGCAGCCGAACTGCCGGATGTAAACAAACCTTAATTTCCCGTGGCTTTGTTGGGTTTTTTTTTTACGGGGATTAGCCCACCCGGACATAGGTCACTGACCCACATTGGGGCCTGAGGGGCAAAAATTTAATACTCCTGTAATAATAATAATAATTCAGATAAGTAAAAAAAAAAAAAAAAAAGTTGCCTATCTACCTATTGGACAAACTAAAACCGTTCCGGACCACGGGAGTTTCCGGACCACAGAATGCCGGACTAGAGAGGTACAACCTGTAGTACACAGTTGCCAGTGAGTAAGTTTGTATCTATAACAACTGATGGAGCAAATGCAATAGCTGGCCGAATCAGTGGGTTCATTCCCCTGCGCAGGAATGATGAAAGGTTTCCTCAATTCTTTTTTGGCCTCAAAAGATCGGCCTTCTGATCACAATGAAGATTTTAACTTTTTTAGTTGACATGACTGCTACGATAAATAAACTAAACTTAGATCATCTCTAGTTGACATGACTAGTGTTATGTCTGCTTTCAAGCAGAAACTAAAACTAGTGTGTTCACAGCTGCAGCAACATCAACTACGAAACTTCAGAAATATAATGTCTGAACGAGAAAACCAAGGAAAAGACTGTGACCAGTTTGACTGTGCTCAATATATTGAACAGGTGCAATACCTTGCCTCAGATTTTGACAGATGGTTTCAAGATATAGAAACAATAGAACCTGTTGCAACAGATGTGTGTTTTCCATTTGGTAAAGACACAAATGTTGAAGATATTGCATGTAGAACAGCATCAGTATTTAACATGGACATATGTGAAGTCGATAAGGAGCTTTTGAAATTTCAAAATGATATTCAGATCAAATCCATGGCAACAGGAGGAAGTTTCTGGAACCTTCTCAGTGAAGAAAAATATCCCAATGTCAGAAAATGTGCCACATACAGTCAACCAAAGATGCACTGACCCCACCCTGGGTCTCGAGCTTGCAATTTTACCTGGCAATACTTGGTAAAGGAAGGCTGTATGTAAAGGTGATTGTTTTGGGCTGTATCACTGTCAGGAAAAATATTAAACAAACCAAAGGTAACATTTTTATAATAATAAACGATTCATTGTTATTTAAGGTCATGAGAAGTTTCCAAATGTTCGTATGTTTGTTGAAATAATGAATAAAATTTGATGTGAGAATCTTGTGGCAGCTGTGGTTGTAGTCGAGTTGCCAATTCACTAATATAATTTTCTTCATTATTTAAGCAAATATAAAAAAAATTGGAAACGTCTCATGACCTTAAATAACAATGAATAGTTTATTTAATAACTACCTTGACAGTGATACAGCCAAACACAATCCACCAATCATAATCACCTTTACATACAGCCTTCCTTTACCAAGTATTGCCAGGTAAAATGGCGAGCATGAGATCCAGGGTGGGGTCGGTGCATCTTTGGCTGACTGTATCTAGCAGCATTTTCTGGATCAACGTACCTTTGTGAATCAACTTTTTCACACATACAACACATCAACTCCAAATACCGATCAAAAATGCCAGCTGAATACCTGGATGCTTGCTTGAGGATTCAGTCCTAATTATACAAAACTGGCAGACAACATACAATGGTAACCATCTCATTAGTAAAGTACAACAAGTGTATGCTTTTGTCATGTTAACAATATATCTTAAGTTATTGAAGAATATTATTTGTGCACCTCTCTCTTTCTACGAATCTGCGTATTTTTTGGCAATGGAAGAGGATGTTATGGGTGAATATTAGGCTGGTAGATCACATCAGGGTAACTGGAAAAAGTAAATCACATCACACAAAAGGTTGCCACCTCTGGTGTAAACACAGACACATAGAGAGTATTAAATCAAGTGAATGTTATGCTTTTACTGATGGTTCTGTGCAGACAAACACAGGTAGAACAGGTTGTGCAATTGTAATATACAGAGGTACAGTGGTCCCTCGGTTAATGAGCGCCTCGGTTAACGAGTTACCTTCCATAAGATTCTTAACTTCGGTTAACGAGCAATGAGTTTCTTACGAGCCGACCTCAACATGTTTTCGCTTGCATTTGGCGGTCCACCAGCTGTAGTATTAGTCCGCCAATACAGTAATCGGTTCTAGGGCTTATATTCCTTACCATTTTAGTAAATATCAAGAAGTTTATACTATTCAATAATTTTAAAAGTTTAATATTAAATTTTTTAGTCATTTTAACAATTATTGAACATAATTGAAGGTAAGGAAACTATGTTTTTATGCGCGCCATCCAGCCTGTCAACACACCAAACAGGCGTCAGTCTCTCTGTCTTTTCAGTGGAGGTAACATCTTGCTTGAGACTCTCTTCAACTAAATGCTTTTTTTCTGTATTTGCAAGCAAATTATTGGTCATTTTGAAAATTATTTTACATATTGACAATATATAATGCAGTGCAGTGTTGATTTAAAGAAAATAATCTTGAATTACACAAAGTGAACTAAAATTTTATGGGTGAAATGGCACCATGGGGTGACTTCTCTTCCACCCCAATGCCTTCTCTTCTCACTTCTCCTCCACCCCCATTCTAATTCCCATCATCATCATCATCCAGGAGCCTTCTACATACACACCTCAAAGTAAATGTACTTTTCTACCTTTTTTGTTGAATTTAGGCAATTTTTGGTGAGCTGGAACCAATTACCAGTACCCAAAAACTCATTGAAACAATGGTTTTGGTTAACGAGTTTTTCGGTTAACGGGCAACCTTCTAAAACGGATTGCGCTCGTTAACCGAGGGACCACTGTATAAAGAAAAAGAGATGATAGTGTCAAACAAGCAAAGGCTGAACAACTGGGCCAGCACAACACTAACTGGAATCTACTTACTCACAGACTACCTTAAAGAAAATGGAGGTGGGGTGATATTCTGTGACTCTCAAAGTGCTTTGAAATCAATGAACAGCCTGTCATGCTCTATGTCTAAAGTTGTATGTGATATTAAAAGGAATGTGATAACTGCCAATGAGGACAACTTTCATATCGAATTTGTGTGGATCCCATCCCATGTTGGAATCAGGTATCATGACCGTGCTGATAGACTGGCCAATGAGGCATGTAAGAAAATGTTGACAGTAACCTTGGCCTGTCCAATGCTGTACTAAAAAACATTCAAGTCAGAATCATGAACTCTGATCTAGAAGAAGTGAGAAATGCAGAGCCTAGCAGTTGTAGCATTAGTAAATATGAAAAATTTTGTGACAGGAGGTACCGGCATTGCCAGCATAAGGGCAGAACCAGACAATGTGATGTAGTCGTGGCCAGAATTAGGCTAGGATACAGACACATCTGGCAGGTTAGTAATGCTGTAGCCATACCGGAACATTCAGCATGTAAACTTTGTGATAAACCTTTAAAGCATACACTTGAACACTATATTATTGAATGTGACACTGTCAAAGACTTCAGGTCACCTGACTTATTGTATCTTGAACTATGTAATTACTACATTGAATCGGGGGTGCTGAAGGACATTCTTGCTGTTTATCCCAAATTTGCTAGCCCACACTGATTAGTCTTCAATTAGAATATGAAGTCCAATGTATGTGAACCAGTGACCTATATATACTGCTAATGAATATGATGTATTTCTTTGTGTATGAACCTCTGTCCTGCAGGGCAGTGAACAGTGACATTACCCACATGATTCTGACCTCTATATATATATATAGCTGTTAATGAATATGTTGTATTTCTTTGTGTATGAACCTCTGTCCTGCATGGCAGTGAGAAGTGATACCACCCTCAGTGTCAAGATCTGACAGAATTACTCAGAATAGGCAAACTGTACTCAAAGCTTTGTCAATAAATTTGTTAAACTAAAACTAACTGACAACAGAAATGGCATCCTGTCTCCTCTTGTGCGACCATATTATTTTTTATTTATATTGTATAAGGAGCATTCATAAACATTACTTAAAGAATATAATTTTCATTTTTCATTAATTTCATTGTTTTGGGAAAATAGGGTAAAAGCCACAAAAGAAATATGAAAAGGTCACACTAGGGAATGCATCTCATTATTATTGCTTTATTTTAATGGTAATTAATGATTCACGATACACTGATTCACCTTACAATGCAATATTCAAGGACACATTACCGTCGTTATTCTAGGCTTTAATGTACTCCACCAGTAGAGTAACTGAAAAAGATCAGCTTATGTAAAGATGACTGGTTAGCCATGGCATCTCAGTATAGTATTGAATGTAGAAAGTTATGGAAGAAAAGAAAGGTTCAGTGTAAGGTAGTGAGTGAGTTGGTGTATGTAACATTATAGGATTCGAAATTTTGCTTTTAATTGAACAGGAGACTCCAGAGATTTTGATGGTTAAGAGACTTGAGTTAGAAAAAGAACAGAGGCAGTTTGAGTTGCTTATGTTTGAGACAGAAAAATTAAAAAGAAAAGGAGAGAAAAGAAACAAAAAAGAAATGGCAGCTTCAGCTTGCTTTGTTTTTAGACAATCTAGCTCTAAGCTCTTACTCAAAGTCAAGGACCAGACACTAAAAAAAATTGATTTGATATCACCCATTATGCTCACAAGATCCCAAAGTTTGATGACAATGATCCCTTAGAACTTTTCCAACAGTTTGAGAAAACTGCCTCATCTCTAAACTGTCCTTTAGATCTGTGGTCTATTTTGATTAAAATAGTTTTGACTGGAAAGGCAAGATCAGTGTACATTGAATTAACTATAGAACAGTGTTATCAAATGGTGAAGTATAATATTCTTCAGGCATATCAACTCACTCCATAACATTATTGACAGAAGTTTCGTTTTTTAAAGAAAGACGAGTACCAGTCATTTATTGAGTTGTCTTGTCAAAAAGTTGAAGGAGCTAATATTTTTGGAACAGTTTAAGAAGGCAATTCCAAATGAAGTTAGGGTCTACCTGGAGGAAAAGGAGGTAAAATCATTGACCCAGGCAGTCACACTGTCTTAAAATTATGCCCTGACTCATGTAGGATTTTTTCACAGGACTTTCTCTTATCCTGTGCAGTCTAAGCAGTTAGCAAACCAAGGTTTCAGGTGGTAAGCCAGGTGGTGAGCTGAGAGAAAACCAGACACCTGCTACGCAATGTTCTGCATCAAAACAGAACCTATTATCTACTTCTAGTAAGTCTGCATTTCCCCTAGGCAAGGGTAACATGATCTGTTTTTATCGTAAGCAATATGGCCACATGATCAGAAATTGTCCAAAGCTTACTGAAAAAGAAGAAGAAAGTAAACATCCAACCTTGACTCTAGATAGTGTTGCTTCAAGTGACAAGTTGGTACCACCAGAATGTGTAGTTTCGTTTGAATCATTTTTATTTGATGGGTCTGTGTCAGTTAGTGACAGTTTGAGTGTAACTTGCCCTGTTAGTATTCTGAGGGATACTGGTGCCTCTCATAGTGTTATTGTTAAGGGATTCATTCCGTTTCTAGAGGAGACCTACACTGGCGAGTGTGATCCTTCATGGGTTTTGTGGCAATGTTACCATTCTGCTTTGTAGAATATAATTGAGAACTAAAATGGTTTCAAAGTATTGTATATAACTGTGGGCATAAAAAATTCTCTGCCTGCGGAAGGAGTAACTTTTTTGAAGGGGAATGACATTGCTGGTAGTAGAATTGTACCAGACCCAGTTGTAACAAAGACTCCATCTAGTAAAAATAATATTGCAGAATTATAGAAAGAGTTCCCAAGGTTATTTCCTTCATGTGCTATAACTCATAGTATGTCTGCCATAGTTCAGAGTCATAGTCCTGTAAGCTCATACGAGACTGATAACGTAGATGATTTTTGTGCGGACAATCTTTCTGATGAGAATTTTGGTTTCCAAGTTGTATCAGGTAGTGATGACTATAATGAAGCCAAAAAGAAATTAGAGACCTATGAGGCTGGACAAGTTACTGTCCCACGGAATGCATTAATTCAGACACAAAAGGATGACCCAAATTTTATTATATAAAATCTGGGGTACTTATGTGTAAGTTAAGACCAGTTGATGTTCCTGCTGATGAAGAGTGGCACGAGATGTATTAGATAGCGGTACAGACCCAGTATCTTAGGTCTGGCACTTGATTGTTTGGGGGTGGAGAAGATCTACCGTAAAATAATAAGGAATTTCTTCTGGCCAGGTCTGAGTAAGGATGTTGCATGTTATTGTACAATATGTCACACTTGTCAAATGGTCAGCGAGCCGAATGAGATCATTGAACTGGCACCATTGCAACCTATTCCCATTGTAGATGTACCATTTCACAAAGTGATTATTGACTGTGTTGGACCCTTGCCTAGGACCAGAAGTGGAAATCAGTAGTAATATCTCCGTTAGCCGGAATCCCTCAAACCCGCAACTCTCCGATAGCCGGAATTCAAATTTTCCCGGAAAATCATTCCCAAAGCTGGAATTTTCTGGAAAATTCCAGGGATGGGGGATTTTTTCGGGTTTGAGATAAAAATCAGGCGCATTTTCTGGAAATTCCAAGAAAAATTTTCCGGTACCTGGAAAATTCTGGGGATGGGGGATATATTTTCCAGGTGAAAGAGATGATGTAATGGGCAATTTCTGGATCTTCTGATAACATTTTTCCATTGACCGGAAAATTCCGGGGATAAGGGATTGTTTCCCGAGAGTTGTCTTGTTACCCGGAAATCTCTCATTCCTGGAAGTGCTCTGCACCAATTGTTTTGGCTAACAAAGATATCACTGGTGATAGAGTGGCACCATTCTTGCCTTCGCAAGCGAGATGTCACGAGTTCGATTCCCGGGCCGGTGGAAGTTGTTTGGACATACTTCCTAGCCCCCATTAGTCCCTGTTTACCTAGCAGTAGAGTAGGTACCTGTTGTAAATCGAAAGTTGCGAATTCGTATTCAGGGACAAGTTGTTAGAGCTTCCAATAACTTGATGACATAAACCATTGACTCTTCAGGCTTCTATGCCTTTGACTCTTCAGGCTTCTACGCCCTTAACTCATGAGACATAAAGGCAAGCATGAACTTAGCATGCTTCCCTGTTGGGCACTGTAAACGCTTCTGCGCTTCACCTTACACAAGGATGTAGGGGAGTGCCCAATAAATAATAATAATAAAAAAAAAAAAATATACTGGTGATATCCCCGTTAGCTGGAACAATTGGTGCAGAGCACTTCCGAGAATGAGAGATTTCCGCGTAACAAGACAACTCTCTCAAAGCCAGAAAAAAATCCCTCATCCCCGGAATTTCCAAAATTTTCCGGGTAACGGAAAAATTTTCTCGGAATTTCTCGGCTCCCTCGCTCTCGTGCACAAAGAAATGTTTATTCCTTTTATGTGTTTCACCTTATGAATATTATTTCTATTACCTTTTTTGTATGTAGGATTGCGTATGCATGTACTGTACTGAGTAAAAATAAATGAAGTAAGTTACGTACAGTATATTTACCTGAAATTACGAGTTAAAAATAAACATAACACCTCATGGCTCTACCTGGTAGCAATAAGGCACATGTTATCGTCTGCTCTGTTTGTTTGAATGCAATAACCAAGCCGCTTGGTCTGAGCTTAGTCTCACATCCACAAAAACCACAAAATTACACCATGCCGCTTCAACAAAGTTGCTTTCATTGGAATTAGATATCAAAGTAAGTACTTTCTGTTTAATAAGGCTGGAGTTGCCCCCCAGCTAGGAAGTTAGGTAAGGTTAAGTAGGTTTCTTTGGTTGGTTAGGTTTTAGTTGGTTAGGTCAGGTTCTATTAGGTTCTAGTTAATGTCGAGTCACCAAGGATCCTCATATGCACTGGCGTGTGTCGATCATTTCTCTATATTCGTGATTTTAGTTCCAATGCAGGATAAATCAGCCGAGTCTGTGTCTCATGCTCTAGTGATGCATTTCATATGCCTTTTTACTACACCCAAGGTTCTTCTCTCTGACAATGGATTCGAGTTAAAAAATCAACTTTTAGCACAAATTTACCAGCAATACGGCTTGCACCAAAGCTTCATTGCAACTTATCACCCACAGGCAAATGGTCTTGTTGAAAGAACCAATTGCAAAATTCTTAAGACACATTGTGAATCTAATGCACAATGCATGGGAGGACTGGTTACCTCAAGTAGCAGCCTCGATTAATTGGTCAATTAATTGCTCCACGGGCCAATCACTGAACTACCGGTCCGACTAATTACCCAAATGTAGCCAAATATAGCCACAATGAAGTCAAATAATGGTCCTACATGAATAAATCGGACTGCTAATCACTTCTCGACTAGTATTTGGTGTCAGAAAGTCACAAAAAATTGGAAAACTTACTTTAATCTGAGTTAATAGATCGCGTGCATGTACCGAGGGAGCGAGGAATTACCCAAATGTAGCCGCAATGAAGTCAAATGATGGTCAAACAAGCGTAATTCAGGCTGTGAATCACTTCTCGATTATTATTTGGTGTCATAAAGTAAAAAAAAATTGGTAAACTTAATTTAATCTGAGTTGTGTTAGGTTAGGTTAGGTACATGCACTTGATCTATTAACTCAGATTAAATTAAGTTTACCAATTTTTTGTGACTTCGTGACACCAAATACTAGTCGAGGTTAGGTTAGGTACATGCACTCGATCTATTAACTCAGATTAAATTAAGTTTACCAATTTTTTGTGACTTTGTGACACCAAATACTAGTCGAGAAGTGATTGGCAGTCCGATTTATTCATCTAGGACCATTATTTGACTTCATTGCGACTACATTTGGGTACATTTGGGTAATTAGTCGGACCCCTGAACTACTGTACAGTCAGTTCTGCTATAACGCGATAGTTGTGTTCTTGTAAAATATCTGTTACAGAAAATCGCGTAATAGAAATAACAGGGCTTATGAAGAAAATAGGGTTAGGTGCAGATTACTACTCGAAATCGAAAAAAAATCAGTAGTTAGCCTAACACAAAGGATAGCACAGTCTAAATAAATGTTACATTCATATCTAATCATGAAATCATACAGTAAATGTAACACTTTACCTTGAAAAAATATGAATATAACTTGATGGGGGAGAAGGGTGATTTTGAGGTTGATAACATCGAGCTTCTCTTCAAGTGTTATATCCTTTCTTTTACGATCATCACCGGGAATTCGATCACCAGAACGCTTCTTGGAGATATTCGTCTTTACCATATTCACAGTTAATACCACAAAATTGGAGAAATAGAAAGCAAAAATCGCATTACAGCAAACAAGCGTTCGCGTTATACAAATATCGTTCCTCTATTCATAAATCGCGTTAGAGCCAATTTGCGTTATCAAAACACGCGTTATAGCAGAACTCACTGTATATTGTTTATGGCACAGACAAACATTTGCCTTATGATGTACTTACAGAAACTCCTCAACCTGTATACAACATGGATGATTATGCTAACAAGCAAATCAACGTTTTTGCAAAGATCCACGGCAAGGTACGGACACATTTAGCAGTGTCATGCGCTGAAGTGATTTATAAACAACACCAACAGGCTAAGCCAATAACACTAGAAATAGGCGATGCTGTCATGGTTAGAGAACCTGAACGGATCTCAAAACTTGCGCCCAAATTTTCAGGTCCATTCCTCATTGCCGCCAAAGAAACAGGCAACAAATTTAAAATTGTGAAACCAAACACAAACATCAGAGTTACTACCCAGGGACGTCAACAAAATCCCGGACACATCTGCTCAATCCGCAAATGCATCAAGTACACCAGCTGTATCTAAGGATTATCGTTTAAAACTACGATCTGCAAACCAATGGTAAGAAATTTTTTTCTCTCCAATTTTGTTTATTTTACCAATGACAAGCTCAGTGATAATTTAATTAACAAAGGTTTAAGATGGTAGATGGCCATCTCTTGTCGGTACACACCATTCCTTTAACTTATATTTTACAAAATACAGGAGGTTTAAAAAAATTTTCCTCTTGTCCCAGAATCAGTGCTACCGCATGGTGCAATTCTTTGTTTTTTTCTCCTTTAACTAGAATCAGTGCTACTGCATGGTGCAATTCTTTGTTTTTTTCTCCTTTAACTAGAGGCAATAGTACCGCATACTATAATTATTATTTTTTATTAACAGTCCAATATTCTCACCGCATGACAAATGGAACCTTTCCTGATACATGTAATGACACACTTGTGACCCTCGATAAACAAACTGAACATTAGTAGTGTTTGATCACTTCTCTTTTTTTTTATAGCAGTGGATAATCCTAAGGTGATTTCAAAATGTAAATCATCATATACTATTTATATTTGCATGTATGTCTGGCCTACACATTTGCGTGTATTCCTAATGCAGAAGGAATATGCTCTATGTTTGTCTTTGATACCCCCAAAATGTTCTACACTACTGAGGGTATACACAAACACTTGTTATCTTGAAAATAGGTTCTTATTCTCGTACGGGAGATATGCAGAGGAACTAATAAGACAGCGGACTTCCACACCATAATGTAGTGATGGGTTGTCAGACCACAGCTTACATCGCAAGGAAAGCCAGACTTGACCCGACATTAGGTGGGTCAAGTGTAAGGGTATCCCCCGCGGGTGCTCAAGGGTGTTACAAATCAACTCGCTCCCCTTCCCATGTCACACGGCCAACAAACATGTAAGAAGGCACCAGCCGACTCTCTCCCAATATACACAATATCCTACACCGCAGAGGAAGGCCAGTCTTGACCCGACATTTGGGGGGTCAAGTGTAGAGTAACTCTCACGGTTGACCAAGGGTTATAAATCAGCCAGGCTCCCCTCCCATGTGACACGGCACCACAACAAACATGTAAGAAGGCACCAGCCGACTCTCTCCCAATATACAATAACCTAATCGCTGAAGAAGTCCAGGCTTGACCCGACATTAGGGAGGTCAAGTGTAGGGTAACTCTCACGGCTGACCAAGGGTTATAAATCAACCAGGGCCTCTCATGTCACAAGGCTCCATCTGATGACTTTTCCAGAAGATACAACTTATAGTCTCTGAAAAAGTCCAGACCTGACCCTACATCAGCGAGGGCAAATGTAAGGAGACCCTTCACCGCCCCCCCCCCCCCCCCCCCCCCATCAGCTCAACCTGAGGGCACGCCTCCCAATATATAGGACGTGCTAGTCCTCCCTCGGCCACACAGGCAGAGACAGAGAGAGTGTGTGGCTTGTAACAAGGAAGGGCCAGCTACCACGTCCCTGGTCCTGCTCGAGAGAAGTCAGGGGCCGGAGGCAAGCCGCCTCCGGTCGCCTCTGGTCAGGACTGAGACCTCCCTCTGGTGTCCCAGCTAAGCAGTCGCCCTCCCAACACCAGTGTTCCAGCTAAGCAGTCTCCCTGCTAGGCCTTCCCCAGGTCACGTGAGTTTTTGTCAGAGCTTTCCATGGGATGAGTTACCTACGTGGGAAGTGTATTCATTTCATGTTCGTGTCCGAGAATCAGAGTGTCTAGTAACGTAATATGATGTCCTAGTAACGTAAACATAACGTCCTTAAGAACTTCAATAGAAGGTGTTATTAATGTGTCCATGTCATGTTCGTAACTAATAAAGAGTTGTAACGAAGTGGTGTTTGAGAAGTCGCCTTTAAGAACGTAAGATAAGTGTATTGACAGTGTAAGTAACTATCACGGCCACGCTACCAAAATCTTCCTCTCTTTATACTCTTATACTATCAATATTCTACCTATATGTAATCTTCTTCTGGTGAGATTTGTCTCATTACAATAAGGACTAGCGATCTCAACTCTCCGTATCACTCCACGCTGGCATGTACAGATGCCAGCATTCACAAGCTGAATACATAATATGTAAATATGATAATTCACATACATAACATGGTGCATAATAAATGGAAATATTACATAGGATTAATACATGTAATGTAATACTTTACTCTACATAATTCATAGAGTAATATAAAAATACACAGCTTAAGGTACTACTTCGTGTCCATATTATACATATACGAACTGGTGATCATACATACAAATGCTTGTTCAGCCCTGACACACATACCTGTACAGGTTGTACCTCTCTAATCCGGCAACCTCGGGACCTGACCAGTGCCGGACCATGGAAATTCACCCTTTTCCAGGATAGATAGTGACTTGTGCTTATGCTTGGAAGCACTAGCACTACTTTCTCTGCTTCATGGTCTTTTGTAGACATATTGAAGGGTTAAGTGTCGTACAGTAGCTTCTCAAATTTTGCGAGTTTTTAATTCGACGTTTTTTATTTGAACACAAACACAAAAAAAAAAAATAAAATTTGGACAGCGGAAACTCAAATTTCAAACGGCCCACCAACGTTGAGACGACATGCACAATCATGTAAACAGCGTCATTTCTCGTATGTACAAAAGATTCATTATTGTTTATTGCTGAATGTCTTTTTGATTGAATTAATGTTTATGTGTGCAAAATGGGCAATACAATTCATTAATAATACGTAGAATATTAAAACACACAAGGAAATGAGACAGCATTGTTTTCGTTGATTACAAAACCAGTGACATTACCGAGTTCTTTACCCGTCACCCACCACAGCCGGCCCAACTCAGTGATAATTATTGTGAGGATATGGACTTATATGGACTTTGAGGGGTTTGACAAAGAGGCCCTGCAAGCCTCTGTGGTGGATAGTGATACAATTGATACAAGTGATACAGGTGAGGGCCAATAATCTGCCCTCTGCCTCGGAACCAACCGCCCATCCCCGTGTGCCCAGCCATCTTTTCTACTAATGTAAGTGTTAAAAAACCTAATATTATTGATATTTCTCTTAATTATTAATTGTGTGTGCATACCATCATAAAGTTAAAATAATATTTTTACTACAACATAGTTGTGTCGTCAAAAAGTGGAGTTTGGAGGTCGGCCCGGTCTCTATTTCAATTAATCCCATATGTTATGTTCTTCACTTTATGCGTTTTTCACCTTCCGCGGTACCCCGTGGGTTGAATTAACCGCGTAAAGTGAGGGTTGACTGTGGTTGTTTTAAGTAATGTTATTTAATGTTAATAAATGGAACAATAGAAGTAGCTAACGATAATGGTAAAGAAAAAAAGAGAGATCGCGTATGTAAGTGCGCACATGTGAAAACATATCGTCATTACTCTATATAAGAATATGAAAGCAACACTAATTTACCATTCATATATATTTTAATTAATGTTTGTGTGTGCAAAATAAACACTACAATTTATTAATAATACGTGGAATATTGACACGAGGAGACGAGACGGTTGCCGGCATTGTTTTCGTTAATGCTTACAAAACCAGTGACTGATTGGTTTTACATATAAAACTGAAGAAAATAAGACCCTGATTGTAGCTGTAGTAAAATTAATGTACAAAAATTAATATGCTTGTTTGAAGTAACGTTATTTAATGTAATAAATGGAACAATATAAGTAGCTAACCATTAATGGTAAAGAAAAAAAAAGTGAGACTGCGCGTATGTAAGTGCACACATGTGAAAACATATCGTCATTACTCTACATAAGAATATGAAAGCAACACTTACTTACTACTCATATATATATATAGAAGGGTTAAATGTTGTACTCTGTATAGACAAGCACACACACACACAGAGAGAGAGAGAGAGAGAGAGAGAGAGAGAGAGAGAGAGAGAGAGAGAGAGAGAGAGAGAGAGAGAGAGAGAGAGAGAGAGAGAGAGAGAGAGAGAGAGAGAGAGAGAGAGAGAGAGAGAGCAGCCGAACTGCAGGATGTAAACAAACCTTAATTTCCCGCGGCTTTGTTGTTGTTTTTTTTTTATGGGGATTAGCCCACCCGGGCATAGGTCACTGACCCACATTGGGGACTGAGGGGCAAAAATTTAATACTCCTGTAATAATAATGATAATGCAGGGAAAAAAAAAAAAAAAGCTGCCTATCTACCTATTGGACAAACTAAAATCGTTCCGAACCACGGGAGTTTCCGGACCACAGAATGCCGGACCAGAGAGGTACAACCTGTACTTATACAGTACAGTCGGCCCTTAACATACACGGGTTTAACATACGCGGGTTTAGCATACAAGGATTTGCAAATACGCGGATTGCCCCACAAGAGGAATATTCTGCACATTGAAGTAATTGAAGTACAGTGAGTTCTGCTATAACACGTGTTTTGATAACGCGAATTTGCTCTTACGCGATTTATGAATTAGGAACGATATTTGTATAACGCGAACGCTTGTTTGCTATAACGCGATTTTTGCTTACTACTTCTCCAATTTTGTGGTACAGTGGGGTATGCTATAACGAATCTAATTGGTTCTAGAACCTTGTTCGTTATAGCATTTGTTCGTTATAGGATTAATCCGTTCCAGGCCCACAAATACAACCACTTAACACTGAAAAATATAATATAAAATTGTAAAAATTGTAAAAAAGTGCATAAATATGCACCTAAACCCCTGAAATAAAGAGTATCATTAATACTTGTAATAAAAAAACAATAAATTAGTAAAAAAAAAAAAAAAATTTTTTTAAATAATGTTCGTTGTAGGAGTCTCGTTTGTTATAGCATTCTCAATTTTATAGGTAAAACCGTTCGTTATAGGAATATTCGTAGTAGGATCCGTTCGTTATAGCATACCCCACTGTAACATCATCTGTGAAAAATATGAATACAATCGAACATCTCTTTCTGGTGGTAGTACAGTTTTCAGACATTTCCTTTTATGGTAATTATTGACGACTTTTCCACCGCTGATTTTTCATAAAAAACAATTTTAAAAACACTGCAATTTCACTATGTTTTATAGTGGACACTCATAGTTACGGCAAATGCGTTAAAATGATTATTTATAGGTTTGGTCAATTTACGGTTTCAGCCACAACTACTGTTCGACCACAATTTTTTTTCCATGGTATTTGATGCGATTCATTTGAATATGACCTTCATTTCCATTGGAAATGACTCATTTTGGATTTATCACCCACCCATACAACTTGACCTAACCAACGAAAGAAACCTACCTAACCTAACTTCCTAGCCATTCCAGTAATTTTTTTTAGTTGCCACCACCCAACTGACTAATTGTTAAATGCAAATACCTTCAATGCCATTGGAAATGAGCAGTAGTTGAGATATTGATAAAAAAAAAGGAAGGTCAACGACATAAAAACTGAAGAAAAAAACCACCTAACCTAATCAAACCCTAGTGTGTCAGAAACTTACCTTAAGTGTGAAATTCAGGAGGATGGTCATGTGACTTGAATGAGCAAGTGGTGTCTTCGTCAGTGTCCGTCTCTTACCACAGAACAGTACCATGCATGGCGATCTACACGGAACTGACACTCTACAGATGAAACAAGAACACCGTGAACCCTAAAAATGTAAACAGCTGCTGCTTCATTGCCCAAAATGCACTGAATAATGTGCCAGCTAGCCAATATACATCCTTCTCACACAGATGCCATCATCCGACTGCCTGCGAATGGAGACTTGTGCTGATAGCACACAAGTATTACATCGTATCGGCACTTATGCTGATTGGAGCGCATGACTACGAAGTCACGCTGATTGGTCAATACTATTAAATAAAAGTTAAAATAACTCATAAACTATAAATTTCCAACGAAAATGTTATAGAATAAATTTTTTTTTTCTCTATCCCCCCATACAGTTGGGTCTTCATTTACACGGTCAATTGAACCCACGGAGTACCGTGTAAAACGAGAAATGCGTAAATGAAATAACAGAACATATGGGATTAATTGAAATAGAGACTGGGCCGACCCCCAAACTCCACTTTTTCCGACACAATACATTCCTTGTAGTCAAAATAACATCTTAATTTTATGATGGTATGCACACAATTAACAATTAAGAGAAATATCAATAGTATTAGGTTTTTTAACACATAGGTTATTAGAAAAGATGGCTGGGTACACGGGGATGGGAGGTTGGTTCCGAAGCAGAGGGCAGATTATTGGCCCTCACCTGCATCACTTGTATCAATTGTATCACTATCCACCACATAGGCTTGCAGGGCCTCTTTAACGAACCCCTCAAAGTCCACATCCTCACTATCAATGACTTGGGCCGGCTGTGGTGGGTGGCGGGTGAAGAACTCGGTAATGTTTTGATGACTGGGCGACCTTGTGCGCACCCTGCCCGCGCCACTTCCCGCGCAAATGACCAAATTTACCGCGTAAATCAAACATTTCAATTCTGGCAAGGCACCGCGTAAATGACCAAACGCGTAAACCAAAACCGCGTAAATCCAGACTCAACTGTATATGACTCAATATTCAGTTTGATGTGGTGACTACTAAATATTAACCAACGTCCCCGCTATATTAAACAGAAGGTACAGTAAAACCTCGATTAACCGACCACATATGGGGGAAAGGGGACGACGGATAATCCGAAAGGTCGGTTAATAGTACATAAAGTCTACGGAAATAAAACATACATTTTCAAAGTACCTTTCCCTAACCAACCTCATTTAATTCCCTCTATTCGTTTTTGTTCATTTGCCATTCATATTCCAATAGAATTTGCTTTAAAACATTAACCACTTTAGTAAATAAATATGAACCAGCACAGAAACCGTGAAAAAAAAATGGAAAAGTCAAAGAACATACTGTATGTCATCACAAAACTTGTGACCAAGTCCCAGGTTGCTGATCTGACTTTCTACCTCATTTACACACAATTGCAGGGTCTCAATTGCTTCTCTTACTATTGACAACACAACATACATATATTGTTTCTCACTCTTGATTTTTTTCATTTTTGCATTTATTTATGGTTCTTTATTGCTATTAATAGCATCATCATTATTAATATTATTACATTATTGCCCCCCAGGCCCCGATGTGGGTCAGTGACCTGTGCCTGGGTGGGCTAATCCCTGTTTCTTTTTTTTTCTTTTTTTTTTTTTTTTTTAGGAGTTCCAGATTGACTGCAGATTTACTTTAATTTCTTATGTGAATTTACCTTTTCAGTTAATTTCCATTTGCGACAGAAGTGGTATTAGAAAAAGTTGTTCCTATTGACAAGATATAACTAATGGTAACAAAAAAATTGGTCTAATCGAGTTGTGGCTGAAACTGTAATAATACCATGTTCAACTTAACCTAACCTAATCGGTAATACTGCAGTAAACAGCAACCACGGAATTCCGGAAATTCACTACACTCAATCAATATAACTATTTTTTGGGTAAATTTTTACTTTAGGTCATGAGTCCCTAGGGGTAGACCAATATGTTTTTCCAGTGTATTCTGGTGAGCTTTAAACGAATCTAACCTTCATTTTTAGTGGAAGTTGCTCATTTAAGCACCCCCCCCCCCCCAACAATAAAGGGGGAGAGCCTGGGAAATCAGGGTTTTTGGGTGGGGAGAAAAGTCATATAACCTAACAAAACTTAACCTGACGCCTAGCCAGGTGGAAGGCCTAGCTTAAACTAATCTAAATGTTTCAGTAGTTTAAAACTTTGGGGCGTGCCATGTCCGAAAGTACAATACAGGTACTCCTCGACTTATGACCTACAGTACTCGACTTACGACTACCCGAACATACGACCGCCCCAGTCGTACCAATTTTTTTTCAAATTACGTATTTTCGAGTCCTGATGTTAATGATTGTGCTGTGTACTGACAAATTTTCGTTTGTAATTCCCTTTAAAATAGCCGAGAGTTTTGTGGTGCTGAGAAGAAAAAGAGACACCCATTTCAGATTTTCTATGTATTATTTTCGCATTTACGAATTACGACCAATTCTACAAACAACCTGGATTTGGGTCCCTAACCCCGTCGTAAGTCGGGGACTGCCTGTACCTTAGTCAGAAGTGGAAGGACCAGGGATATGTATGAATTGGATAGCATGATCTTCTTTCTTGTAGAACTCGGCAATAAATTTAAAATAATCGTAGGTGCACAAATGACAACCAACCTCCAACACGGCCATTGTGAAACTCGTCAATTAAATTAAAATCGTACTCGGGATGCTTCCTTTGAAAAAATCAAATGTGATTGGTCGAAAAAAAATCGCGTGATGGTATTGACACATCATTTGTCACGACTGGATGACGTTAGTCAGTATTGCGCATGCGTGATGCGCCGATAACATCTCCTCACAGACGAAGACTGAAAACTAAGTACAATAAATTAAATTCAATTGTGTAACTATTATCCATTTCCACCTGGTATATATGGGGGTTCAAAATGCTCAGAATAAGGAGACCTAAATGTTTCAGTGGTTTATAACTTTTGGGTGCACTATGCCCAAAAGTAAAATAACACCATTTTCTTATACAATATTGCACTTCTGTCGCAAATCCCTGACTCAGACTCCAACCCTGACTCAAAGTAAGGTAAGAAATGCTGTAACGGCTATTTATATTCTCATGGAGGCTGACCAGGGGTCTAGGGACAGAGCCCCCGGCTAAGGGGTTAGGTAAGGGCATGTAGCCGAGAGGATAGATAGGGTTTTGTCTGGGGAGGGTACCAATCCAGTAGTGTGTCTTAGTGTGGGAGGAAACGACATAGGAAAGGTTAGGAGTGAGGAACTTTTCAAGAGGTATAGGGAGGCGCTGGGGAAGATCAGAGATAAGGGAGCGATCCCGATAGTATGTGGTGTCTTGCCTAGAAGAGGGGTTGGTCGTGAATGGCTGTCCAGGGCAATTGCTATAAATTGCCGACTGGAAAAACATTGTGCAAACAATGGTTGGACATTCATTGATAGCTGGCAACGATTCTATGGCAATGACTACCTGTACAGTCGTGACGGAGTACACTTGTCTCGTGAGGGGGTAAAAACATTGTCTGCATCCCTGGAGCGTGAAATTGTCACTCCAAAGGGGAGGGGTTTCGCCAGTAGAGAGAGGTCGGGGAAAGTGGGAGTCAAAAAACAAGCAGGTCCTGGGAAGTAAAATTAGTTACTCAGGACAAGGGGTAAGACAGGACCAGGGAAGGGTAGGTTTAAATGTATATTATACAAACAGTAGGAGAGTTAGAAATAAAATAGACTTGCTGAGAGCGGTTGTATGTACCGAGAATGTAGACGTCATAGCAATCACCGAAACTTGGATGAACCTGGCGAGCAAAATTTTTTTATCAGAGTACCACATAGAAGGGTACAACCTTTTTCACAAGGACAGGGAAGGTAGGAAGGGGGGAGGGGTTGCACTCTTCATCAAGGATATATTAAAATGTTGTATTAATAATTCAATAAAGGGTGAAATAGGAACCGAGTCTGTGTGGGTAGAAATCACAGAAGGAAGAGAAAAACTAATTATGGGAGTGATTTACAGGCCCCCAAGTCTTGGGAAAGAAGCAGCTCAGCCCATATGGCAGGAAATGAGTTGGGCAGCAAAATATAACAACCTGTGCATTATGGGGGATTTCAACTTTAGAAATATTGACTGGAACAACATTGTAGGCGACTATGAATCTGAAGACTTCCTAGACGCAGTACAGGACAATTTTTTTAAACAACTAATTACAGAACCTACTAGAGCTGACAATATATTAGACCTAGAATTAACAAATAAAGAAAATATTATCAGAGATATCACAGTAAGGGAAGAACTAGGTAAAAGTGATCACAGAAAAATCAGGTTCACCCTAAATTGGGAAACAAAAAACAATGAAAATATAGTCAGAGTCCCAAACTTTCGGTTGGTGGATTATCAGGGGCTAAGAAGGTACGTAGGTGAGGTCACCTGGGAACAGTCACGTCAGTCCCCAGTAGGAAGGGGTGAGGTCATAGATGACACAACAATTGATCATGACTATAATATATTCACTAGTATACTACATAAAGCACAAGAACAAAATATACCATACAGAAAAATTAGGTCAAATAAAAATGAGCCAAGGTGGATGACCAGAAAACTTAAACATGACAAAGGAATAAAGAAAGGAATTTATAAGAAATTAAAGGGAGGGGAGGAGCAGCTCAAAAATAGGTAAAATGAACTATCTAGGAATGTTAAGAAAAATGTAAGGAAAGCAAAGAGAGACTATGAAGTCAAAATAGCAAGAGAATCCAAGGAGAATCCCAAGGGATTTTTCCAGGTATATAGAGCAAAAGTCAAGGACAAAGTTGGGCCTTTAAAGTCAGGGAGGGGAGAAGTGATAAATGGCAGTGAAGAAATAAGCACAGCATTGAACAACTACTTCTTATCAGTTTTCACAGAAGAAATTCGAGAGGAAATTCCAGAGGTGGAACTGATATTTAGGGGAAAGGAAGAAGAGAAATTAACGAATATCACAATCAGAAAAGAGGATGTTCTTAAGAGGATAAATAAAGTAAAGAAGACAAAATCCCCAGGGCAGGATGAAATTTTCCCTCGAGTCAAGAAAGAGTGTAGGGAACAGATTAGCGGACCCCTCGTAAATTTATTTACAAAATCATTAGACACCGGAGTTGTGCCAGACTTGTGGAAACAGGCAAATGTAGTACCCATATTCAAAAAGGGAGACAGAGCATCAGCATCAAATTACCGGCCGATCAGTTTGACGTCAATAGTGTGGAAATTTCTTGAATCAATTATAGCAGATAGCATCCGATCGCATCTAGAGAAAAGCAAATTAATCTACGACTCTCAACATGGGTTTACAAAGGGAATATCTTGTCTCACAAAGCTGCTGACGTTTTTTAGGAAAGTCTTCGAAGTAGTAGATAATAATGAAAATTAGGATGTTATTTACCTAGACTCTAGCAAAGCATTTGACAGAGTACCGCATCAGAGGCTTCTGAGAAAAATTAAGGCTCATGGTATCGAGAGGAAAGTTTTAAATTGGATTAAATCATGGCTCACCGATAGAACGCAGAGGGTCAGCATAAATGGTGTTAAATCTGCGTGGGGCCATGTAACCAGTGGGGTTCCCCAGGGGTCAGTACTAGGCCCACTCTTGTTCATAATCTACATAAACGATCTAGATACTGGGATCAGCAGTGACATAAGCAAGTTTGCAAATGACACCAAAATAGGGCGGCAGATTAATTCAGGGCAGGATGCAAATGCATTACAGGAGGATCTAAATAAACTGCAGGGGTGGCCTGAAAAATGGCAAATGAAATTCAACACCAGCAAGTGCAGCGTACTTAATATTGGAAGAACAAATACTGACAATGTATACAGCCTTAACAACATCAACCTAGAGAAGTCGACTTGTGAAAGAGACCTAGGGGTACTTGTAAGCCCGGACCTAAGGCCTAGAAAACAGTGCGTTAATGTTCGAAATAAGGCAAACAGAGTATTGGGTTTTATATCTAGAAGTGTAAGTAATAAGGGTACAGAGGTCTAATTGCAAATATATCTTGCGCTAGTCAGGCTGCACCTCGATTATGCGGTTCAGTTCTGGTGCCCTTATTATAGAATGGATATCATTTCACTAGAGTCGGTGCAGCGAAGAATGACGAAAATGATTCCGGGACTTAGAAACCTTCCATATTAGGATAGGTTAAAGAAACTTAACTTGCATTCCCTAGAAAGCCGAAGAGTGCGAGGAGATATGATAGAAGTATTTAAGTGGGTAAAAGGAATCAATATAGGGGATATAGATAAAGTTCTTATAATATCCGAGCAGGATAGAACTAGGAGCAACGGATTTAAGTTAGATAAGTTTAGGTTTAGGAGGGAGATAGGAAGGAACTGGTTCACAAATAGGGTGGTGGACGAGTGGAACAAGCTTACCAACTTTGTAGTAAGTGCTGGAATGCTGGAAAGTTTCAAAAGGAGGCTAGATAGATTCATGGATGATAGTGTGTGGTAGTAACTCGACAGGAGCTGCCATGCACAGGCCAACCGGTCCATTGCAGACTCCGTATTTTCTTATGTTCTTATGTTAAGGTTTAGTTTAGTTATACTGCCTGAGTTCGCAAGCATAGAGTACTGGGAATTCAAAACACGCAATCGATAGAACTATTATTTTTTACTATTTTTCGTATAGTATAACAGAATTTCTTGTTGCAATTCAGACAATTTTGGAATCCGCTTCTACTGTATATCAATTGTTTTGGCTCTTCCCCACCCAGAACACCGCATTTCCACGCTTTTCCCCATTATTGTTAGAGGGGGGGGGGGGGGGGGCTAAATCCAAAACGAGTGATTTCCAATTAAAAACGAATGTCAGATTTGAACCAATCGTATCAAAAAACCATCATAAAAATAACTTTTGGGGGTCAAATTTCACTTATGCACCGGTCTTTGTTTGGATATTAAAGTTATTTTTTTCCGATGTTATTTGATGAGTTTCAAACTAATTTGATATTCATATCAGCCGGAAATCAGTAGTTTTGAGATACCCCCCTCCCCCAACCCATTAATCTTAACGAATTTTTTTTTCTCGAGTAAATCACAAATAAAATACCAACCAACCAACCAACAAAACCAAACCTAACCTAACACTATTTTTCTGATGAAACTCTGCAATTGACATAAAATAACCTCTAGCGCAATGTCGGCACAGCTCTTTCCACCTGTTCAGCCATATCTGGTTACTATGGTACTGAAAAATCAAATCTCCACTCCCAACGCACCCACGCATTGTTCATTGGCTAAGACAAAAATCTCTTGCCCAATTATAAGTCTCCTATTGCTATAGCCAATAAGAAACTCCCAAACCACCCTCGCACATGCGCTGTAGATGCTTAAGAAGCCAACACTGAGGTAAGGAGCACTGCGTGATGGGTGGTCAGACCTTCTCTGTAAGATGTAAACACCAAATGGCAACACTTGTGGCTGACCAAATCTAATAATATTGAAAAATTAATATCTCGGTTATCCTTAATTTCCGGCGGAAATATCATAGAAAAGTCTTAGAATTGTCTAAACATTACGAAAAATAGATTAATAACAGCGAGAGAAAGACCGGTGTATGACTGAAATTTCACCTTTTTTTTTTATCAGATTCTTTGGTTGCTGTAATCTGCAATTTTACCACCTAACTTTAAATTAAAGTTTAATGTATAAGACTAACCCGCCGACGAGTTATTTTCATTATCATTTATTTCCTTACATTATTTTCATCAGTGAGTTCTGATATGATAACCATTTGTTGTGCCAATTTTTCGTTTCATGGATAATTAGGCGTCTAGGCACACACTAGCTTGTCTTGCCGGCGGTAATAAGGCAGCGCTCAAGAGAGGAGTCTCGTCTCTTCCCCGCAGCAGTTTCATTTTCAGCATGGTGTGTGAAGGTCGTCGCCGGTCTTATATGGACGTAATTTGCGAATTTAAGGATAAAGACAACGAGACTCTAAAGTTTTTCAAAGACCACGTCATCATTCATTTTGGTAGAAAGTGTTGTTCACAGCAATACTGTGAAATAGAACTGGGTTTGTGTGCTAAGTTAGTTGTTGTTTAGAAACAATCATCCATCACTTCATCGATGCTGTGGCTCGCACTTCCTGCCATCTCAATAACAAATCACTCCGCTGCTCGGGCTCAGTAAGCACCGATACATCTCACGTCCAGAAAATGCCTCGCATTTCATCACATCATAGTAAGTGCTTTCTGTTTAATATACTGAGGGGGTCCGGGGAGCGGTGAGAATGTTAGGTAAGGTTAGGTAGGTTTGTTTGGTTAGGTTGGATAGGTCTGTTCTTCATACCCACACGTTAAGTAACGTTTATTTTAAAATTATCCATTTTTTAACACATTTGCACAAACTAAAACAGTATCCACTATAAAATAACAGTAAAAATCAGGCGTTTTTATAATTGTTTTC
Source organism: Homarus gammarus (assembly GCA_958450375.1). NCBI lineage: Eukaryota > Metazoa > Arthropoda > Malacostraca > Decapoda > Nephropidae > Homarus > Homarus gammarus. The sequence continues at coordinate 102,722 of CAUDMG010000582.1, forward strand.
AATAAATTACGGCCGCAGGTTAGTCCTATATAATTACCAAATTAAATTGACCTAACACCCCAACAACGATTATTATAATATCAGAGCTTATTAGTGGAAATACAGTAAGAATATAAATATCAAAATAAATTATGCACCAGCGAGATAGTCGTGAATATTAGCCTCTCTTACCAGAAGAATATCCCAAAATAGAGCATTACAATGAAAAACAATTCTGCACATTAACGAGGAAAATTAAGGTATATGACAACATAACTCAAGTACACATTTACACCAAAATCCAATTAACGTGGGCCTAAAAATTTATAAAATTAAGTTGTATGAGCATATATTGTTAGATAGATTGGGTGCAATGTGAGATGCACCTCTTGCTGGTCAAGTGCACATACTTACTGCTTCCTATTTTAATTATCCAATGTAGTTTTAGGCTTCTTTTATTTCTAGTGAACCTCACCTAAGACGTGAGGGTTTTAAGATGGTTCTGTCAACCTATCAACGACATTTAGGTGTTCAAAATGGTTTCAAGCGTAATAAAATTTAATACGTGGCAGCGCTACTGTTGTTGGATCAGGAGTCTGCCGTTGTTTTCACCGTAAAGAATAACAGACTGACAATCACTCTCATAATATTTTATATTTTGTTCACTCTAAATTTCTAATATATTAAATACCTTATAGTAATTACATATATTTCATAAGATATTTGAACCGTTAACCGTGACATTTAAGATTTTGATTTTTTTTTCAAGTGAAACTACCCAAAGATAAAATACGAAGAGAGGGCAGTTCAAAACACGTCGAAGTCTTTAAACTGCTAAGGGAACATGTGAGCACGGGGTTGGAGGGGCCTGCAGTGGGAGTGGGTAAACAAAGTGAATGGTTACAGGGAAATAGTGTTAGGAATTATGACAATACTAAATTAGGCAGGGAATTAAAACCTAAACTTGACAAAGCGAGGACTCAGAATGTGACTAACTTAAATGTCTACTACTCAAACAGCAGAAGTATGAGAAATAAAATGGATGAAAACAGGGCGTTGGTATGTACCGAAAAATCGATAAAATAGCATTCACCAAAACATGGATAAACATAGACTCACGTGAGTTACCTGTCGAATACCAAATTGCAGGTTACAAATTATTCCTTTTACTTTTATCCTCTACACCACTGATCGGCTCGTTAGTCGCTTGGGCGATCAGTCACGTCTCTGTCACGCACCATTGGCAAGTACTGGGCATGCACCGGCTCCTGAATGTACCTGAACCTGCTCCAGTGTTGGTCAAGTCTTGTCTTGAAAGAGCTCACACTCTGTGCCGTCACAACACTTTCTGGTAGATTGTTCCAAGAGTTTACAACTCTCACTCCGAAAAAGTTTGCCCTCACAGTTTTCTGGAATTGCGGCTTCTTCAATCTTGAGCTGTGACCCCTTGTGGCGCAAGCGTCCGCCAGCTCCTTACACTCGACTGAATAGTGCCCCTTGAGATGCTTATACACCTTAATTAGGTCACCCCTTGCCCGTCTGTAGTATAAGCTAGGCAAGTTCAGGCGCTCCACTCTCTCAGGGTAGCTGAGGTGCCGAAGTGCAGGCACCAGTCTGGTGGCCCTCCTTTGAACATTTTCAACCAACTGACAGTCCCTAGCATATCTCGGGGACCAGACGGGGTGACAGTACTCCAGATGGGAAAGCATTTCACTCTTGAAGATCGTTACGAGGGACGGAACCGTCTAGATATCTGAACGACCTTCTTATCAGACCCAATAATTTATTTGCCTGATTTACCTTCTTCTCGCAATGGCCCGAGAACTTCAGCTCATTGTCAACATACACACCTAGGTCCTTCTCACATTAAGTCTCAAATAGTGCAGTTTCTTCATCCCGTTGGGACATATGATAAGCCTGCTTACCGTTGGTACGCCCCAGGTGCATCCTCTTACACTTCATGACATTGAATCTCAGCAGCCATTTCTTCGACCATTCTTGGAGCCCACAGAGGTCCTGTAGTGTACTGCATGTGGCCAGTTGTCAAATTCTCTTTGTTTGTCTATTTTCTCTTTGTATGGGCTCACATACGTACGTACATGTAAGATATCTCACACTCAGGATGGATGGAGAATAGAAACTCACAATGCATTTCTGTATATATATATTGTATGTACAGTGCAGTGCTAGGGAGTTGCTGTGTGGTGAGAAGCTTGCTCAGAGGTCCTGTTGGGTGAGGAGCTTGCTGAGGGAGCTGGTTGGTGAGGAGCTTGTTGAGGAGCTTGTTGAGAGGTCTTGCTGGTTCAGGAGAGTAGAGTAGAATGACCTCCGGTCGGTCGGTGATACGAAGAGAAGAGAGCACTAGCTCTGAGGGTGCAAGAAGGGTACAGTACAAGGTATAGTTCAGAAGTGGGAAATAGAGGAGGAGGTAACAGCAGGTGGGCTATCCACCTTGCTGAGACGGGGTTTTTGTCTTCCGTCAACAGTGCTGCATTATAGGACTCTTGCGGTTAGGGAAGGCCGGTCTCAGCCAAGCTAAGCTAAGTTGTTGTATTTGATGTTTCCTTGGAGCATATTATGATAGGGGGGTGGGGGGGGGGGGTCCCTCCAGGTCCTTGTGGTACTGGAGGGATGATCCCCATCTTTTTCGTTTCTAGATTTTTATTGTAGGTATTTGTGAGCTTTGTAGTATTCGTTTGTTTGTGGGGTCCCTCCAGGTCCTTGTGTGACTGGAGAGTTGTTCCCATCTTTTTTTCTTTTCTTTTCTTTTTTTTCTTTATTGTGTATACAGAGGCTCAGGTTCTTCGTTATAATTTTTTATGCTTCTAGGCCACCATCTGTGCGATGTGTTGTTGTTTTCCTCAATTAGTTGGTTGAATATGGGATCCTGTTCTTGCTGGATTTTTTCCCATATTGCATTTGCTTGGGTGTGTATTCTGGTGTTGAGTGGGTCTATGCCGTGTTCTGTGTGTATGTCTTGTGCTGTTTGTGTGTATGGTGGTTGGTGTTTTGCCGCTCTTCTGAGGGCTATATTTTGCACTGCTTGAAATTTATGTTGGTTTGTTCTTGCGATTATGTTCAGAGGTATCGGAGGGTATTCTAAGTGTGGTCTGATCAGTGCTTTGTATAGGTGCAATTGCGTGTTGGTGTTTAATTGGCGGAATCTTCTGAGCTTTGTAAGTTGTGATTTTGCAATTGCTATTCTTTCATTGTTGTGGGGGATTAATCCGTGTCTGGTTATCTTGAGTCCTAATATTTTTCCGTTGGCAGCATATGGTATTTGTTGGTTGTTGACAATAATAGGGTAGGGATTTATTTTTGCGATGTGAATTATTTTGAGTATTTGGACATTGGTTTTTATCTTCTATTTTCGTTCATAGTTATCTATTATCTCTATTTCTCTGCTTGTTCTGATGGCCATCATTTGTTTGGATTTTCCTGGGTATCTGACTATCTGTGTGACATCATCTGCGTAAGCAATATATTCAGATTGCCGTGGTTGCGGCATGTCTGCTGTGTATACAGTGTATAATGTCGGCGATATATTACTGCCTTGGGGAACTCCACTATGAAGGTTGAAAGTTTGTCCTAGATGGTTGTCGATGATTAATTTGGCCTTTCTGTTGTCTAAGAAATTGCATAGTAATGTTGTGATGTTGGAAGGCATGTCCAATTTTATTATTTTCAACTTCAATCCTTCATGCCAGACTTTATCAAATGCTTTTGACACATCTCTTAGAATTATATTGCATTGGTCTCTGTTGCTTGCAGCATTTGCAATTGATTCGTATATTAGTGCTATTGCTGTGTTGGTTCCTCGATTTTTCCGAAAGCCGTGCTGTCTCGGGTTATATTTGTTTTCTTGGTCTAGAATATTTCCGAGTCTGTGGTTGACTATTTTTTCCAATATTTTACCGGGTGTTTCCAGTAGTGAGATAGGTCTGTAGTTCTCTACTTGGGTATGGTTCTTTCCTGCTTTCGGGATGAGTCTGATTTTGGCTACTTTAAATTTGGTAGGGAAGAAGCCAGTTGCAAGTGAGGCATTATATATGTTTTTAAACTGTTCGATCATAGACTCAGGGATGTTTTGTAGTACGATTTTATTAATTTGGCTTTTCCCAGGTGCTTTATTCTTAAAGCTTGCTATTGTTTTTTCAATATCATTTAGGGTCAATGGAGAAATTATTGGGTTGTTAATATTTAATGAATTGAGGTTGATTTTTCTAGTAAGTTCCCATTTCTCTGTGTTCTGGCTCAAATATGTTCTAGTTGCCTGTTCTGTTTCTTAGCAGAAGCTTATATTGTCTTCGTCGTTGATTCTGAATATGTCTTTCCAGTATTCTCAAAATATTGGTTCTTTATCGTGTGGTTCTGTTGCCTTTCTACGGTTTTTGTCCTTTATGTAGCTAGTTTCTTCCGAGTTAGTCCCCATTAGGTTTTTTATTTTTTCCAGAATGCTTTTGGATTTCTGTAGTCTGCTTGTGTATCATTGATCAGTTTGTTCCATGTTTCATTGTGTTTGTTCTTTCAGTTCTTCTTTTAGATTCCTGTATAATATTCTGTTGTCATTGTTCCACCCGTGTGTTTTGGTGTATTCATATAGATTGGTGAATCTAGTTTGGATCATTTTCTCTTCATATGTTAATTGTGCATATGGTAATGTACGATATGTTGTTATTGGGATGTTGTTTTTCATTGTTGTTACTTCTTCATTGTACCACGTGTCCAGTGTTTTGTCAATCTCTGTTGTGTCTTTGTTGTGCAGTAGTGTTGGTTCGTTGCTGCTAAGATCCGATTTAAATTTTTCCCAATTTGCTCAATTGAGTGAAAATCTTGGGATTGATGGAATTTGTATCAGGGATGTGGATAGAGTTGTTATTATGGGTAGATGATCACTGGTTGTTGTGGGTCCGGCTTTTAGATGTACGTTTAGATGGTGGTGCCTGTAGATATATGAGACGAATATTGCTGTAATATGTAACTCTGTACTATTTACCATTATTGATTCAGGTCTCTGTATTATATGTTATAATCATACTCCCTTTTGTCACTTGAATGTTAGTTCAGACTTTGGGCACATGCGCAGATAGAGATACCCGGAGAGATTCCAAGACAGGACGCTGTTTCCCCTGTCTTAACTCCTTTTGTGTGTTTGTCCCAGAAATAGAACTTACGAACTTGACATCAGTGTGTTTCCTTCACCCCTGATTATAAGGATCACCTGAGTCTCTCCCACAGTGCCTATTGGTTAAAACAATGTCTGGTTTCCCAGAGTTACCGGCTGATGCGTAAGTTTCGAAGTCGGGCCCGAGGTGTGTTATTGTCCCGTGTTCGATTAGACTGAGCAATGAGCATGGAGGATTTTTCCTCCTGGGTTTCTAATACTGTGTCCTAAGGTTGTATGTTTAGCATTGAGGTCTCCTATGAAGTATGCTGGATTGTTTTGCCTCATTAGTTTTAATATGTCCCCTGTAGAGAATATTGGCCTTCTGAATGTTAGATATGAAGTTCCAATAGTTATTGGGCCTCTTGTTGTATTTATTTCGGCTGCAAGAAAGTTACTTTGAAAATTGTCACTGATTTTGTAAGTTGCAAGTTGCTATTCCGTCATGTGGTTCGTCGTGTATGTTCATTTGATGTACATGGTAGTTGAAGGTCTTGATTTTGTCACTGTTTTTTCGACTATGTGCGTTGATAAGGATGATGTCTGGGTCTATTGTGCTGTATATGTTACTTTTACTTTTATCTTTTACTTTTATCCTCTTCGCCACTGATCGGCTTGTTAGCCGCTTGGGCGATCGGTCACGTCTCTTTTCCTTTATATTCTTCACCAAAAGGTCGGCTCGCTAGCCGCCCGGGCGATCGGTCACGTCTCTGTCACGCACTGTTGGCAAATACTGGGCATGCACCGGCTCCTGAATGTACCTGAACCCGCTCCAGTGTTGGTCAAGTCTTCTCTTGAAAGAGCTCACACTCGGTGCCGTCACAGCACTCTCTGGTAGATTGTTCCAAGAGTTTACAACCCTCACTCCGAAAAAGTTTGCCCACACGGTTTTCTGGACTTGCGGCTTCTTCAATCTTGAGCTGTGACCCCTTGTGGGGCGAGCGTCCGCCAGCTCCAAGTAAGGACACTCAACTGAGTAGTGCCCCCTGAGATGCTTATAAACCTCAACTAGGTCCCCCCTTGCCCGTCTGTAGTATAAGCTAGGCAAGTTCAGGCGCTCCAATCTCTCAGGGTAGCTGAGGTGCCGAAGTGCAGGCACCAGTTTGGTGGCCCTCCTTTGAACATTTTCAACCAACTGACAGTCCCTAGCATATCTCGGGGACCAGATGGGGTGACAGTACTCCAGATGGGGAAGCACTTCACTCCTGAAGATCGTCACGAGGGACGGACCGTCTAGATATCTGAACGACCTCTTATCAGACCCAATAATTTATTTGCCTGATTTACCTTCTTCTCACAATGGCCCGAGAACTTCAGCTCATTGTCAACATACACACCTAGGTCCTTCTCACACACAGTCTCAACTAGAACATTTTCTTCATCCCGTTGGGACATATGGTACGCCTCCTTACCGTTGGTACGCCCCAGGTGCATCCTCTTACACTTCGTGACATTGAATCTCAGCAGCCATTCCTTCGACCATTCCTGGAGCCCACAGAGGTCCTTCTGCAGCTCTTCACAGTCCGCTTGGTTCTTAATTTCCCGAAATAACTTGGCGTCATCGGCAAACATTTGTATGGAGGAGTGTACAACGTCAGGCATATCATTTATGAAACAAACAAACAACAGCGGGCCCAATACACTACCCTGCGGTACCCCACTTGTTACAGGTACAGATGACGATTTCGTGCCATTAATCACCACACATTGCTTGCGGTCATGTAGAAAGTCTTCTATCCACGCTAGGACATTTCCCCGAATTCCGTACCCTTCCAGTTTGATTTTCAGCCTTTCGTGGGGTACACTGTCGAAAGCCTTGGCAAAATCTAGGTAAATATTGTCGATATTACCACCTAGTAAGTTCTGTTTTCCTCAACAGAGTCCAGGCAAGGACATTATGTTGTATTATTTTCAGTGATCTGTTTTGCGTAATCGTGGGTCGCGGGAACTTGGTGCGTGTTGTTTGGTTGCTCGGGTCTCTCCGGGGGAGAGTCTCTGTCGCTCTTCCTTCAGTCCTGTTCTTATTTTCTTAAATTTTGATAAGTCTACGTTCTCGATTTTGTTGTATTTGCTGCTTAATTTTCCTCCTCGTATTAGTGTTTCTATGAATCCCTCTTCTACTCTGTTGTCTTCGTATGTGTATTTGGTTTTTCCTTCTTAAATATCTTTTCACAGTCTCTCATTTGTTACTGTTGGCTGGGAGTTGACTGAGTAGAACCTGATTCCTTTGCTGTCTCCGACGTCGGCCGGCCATTGACCAGTAGGTTTCTCTCTAAATGGTTTTGCTGGTGTTGACTTCGCTGGTTGGTCGGTTGTGTTCTCTAGGGTCTCGTAGTGTGTTGTGTTTAGTTGGGAGTGGGTTGTATCCATTGCAGTCTCTGCTTCTATGCATTTTTCTTGTTGTGTTATTTTATCTTCCCTTTCTTTGCTGGTGATTCCTAGACTGTTTTCAGTTATTATTTTGAAAATATCTGCTGATGCGGCATTGTCTGGGAAGTTTACCTGTAGTGGGTTGTTCGCTGCAAACATTTCTCTGATAGTTTTTCCGAATGTTCCCGGGTCATCCACGTTGTTTATGTGGACATGTATCAGTGTGGCTAGTATGGTGAAGGGTAGACCTTCACTTAGCTTCAAGCAAGTGTTTTCTGCGTTGGTTTTGTCTTTGGTTTTTTCTAACACTTTAGAAGTAGTGTCTTGCAACTTTGTTATTGCAGCATAGGTTTTGGTTGGATCAGTTTCTATGTCTGTTCGGTTTTTCCTTTTCCTTCATTTCTTTGATGATATCCTTCCTTACTGGGCATCGTGCTGCCAAAGTGCGGTGAGGTCCTTTACAGTGTCATGATCGTGATAATGGCTAACCTGAAAACCTTAAGGATTCATATTACGCTCAAACGTCCACAAAACCTTCTGAGTCCCCCAGTGGAAACGTCGCCCGTTTTCTCTGTTTCCCCGTCTTTGTTTGTAGGGAACTTTGAATATAATCCACGGATTTCGTAGCAGACGCTGTATGTTGGGACCTGTTGCCATCCAATCCTTTGTAATCAATTTAATTTTGCTTTTGATAGCCGAGTCAGAGCATTGTTAGTGAAGATAATAGTAGGGAATGAAACTGAGTTTATAGTCTCAGTTTCAACGTCAGAGTGTACAGTAAATTAATTCATCGGAATAGAAGTAGGTGGACTCCCTGGCCTGTTTTGAGTGAGGGCATCGCGGGCATTTCTACCGTTAGTAAATGCCCGTCCCTTCATCCATACAGGTATGCCATTCCACTCTGTGTTGTAATTCGCCCTTCTTTAAGTGATTTGACCCAATTAATAGTTGATTGTGCAAGTGTTACAGTAACGTAGTTGATATGCTCTGGGGAGATGTCAGAGGTCCAGTAGGATCAGTTACCTTCGTGAGACCCGGCCGTCATACACTTCAGACTACCTATGGACCCCATAGCTGGCTCGTCTGGCCCTAACGCTCGGCCTGCGAGGTGATCCCGGAGCACCAAGCCACACACCACTACCAGCCCCCATCATTGGTGGATGAGTGCCTAACTCCGCAGGGCTATTTGTGTGGTGGGATTAGTCCACTGGGATCTCCAGAGTTCGTCGGAAAGTACTCCATGGTGGCTGGACCCCATGGCTGTTGCTTGAGTATCACTCCTGACGACTGAAGGTGGTAGTGGCAGTTGCCCTGGTCTTTATGGTGCTAAGTGACTATAAGAGTTGTGTGTTATTGAGTATGTCCACCCAGTAGGGTTGGAAGGGTTATTGAGTATGTCCACCCAGTAGTGGTGTGAGTATGTTGAGCCTGAGGGCCTAGTACTAGATTTCGTCTGTTGGTACAAATAAATTCTTTCTCCTAATTTCATATTAATGTTTAAATAAATTTTGTATTTGTATATTGTGTCTATTATTTACCAACAGTATTTACCGTTATTTCTTCCCTATTGCTTGATACTATCATTATATCTACCCTCGAGCCTCCTCTCATCACGCTACCAATGGTAATAAGTATGAGAGTAAAAGGAATTGTTACTGACACACAGGCCCTTATAAAATGGTGGCAGCCAGAGGCCCTCATAACAGTTCAGACATTTTGGATTTTCTTTGTCGTTACATTCCCTGAATGTTTGCCCTTCAGCTCCACATTCCGAGCAGTACTTTTTGTCTTTATAAGGGCACTTGGCTGATACATGGTTATATTGATAACATATCCAGCAAGGTGTTATAGGATAGAAATTTTCTTGTTCGATTTCATCTTTTGAAAGGTGGTAGTGGGAGATGCAAATTCCGTTTTCTAGTGCCTTCTGAGTCATGGCGATTTCTTTGAATCTTACTTTCATCATCGTTGGAGCCCTGGGGAGTAGTACCACCTCTTCGACTTTTGCCCATGTGTTTTTCTGTTCTAATTCTTGTGCTATATTAATTGATGAATTGTTGGTAATGGTCTTATCCAATCTCTTGATAACAATTGACTTCTTAGCTCTAAGCTGTGGTGGGATGGCTATTTCGAAGTTATCTCTTTTTAGTGTGTATCGATTCAGTTGCTAAAATGAGATCGACGTCCTTTTCTTCTATGCAGAGCACTATGAAAGAGTCCTTTGCTTCTATTAGAGCGGCGAATTTAATTTCTGTGTGCGCGCATAGAATTGTGCCTAACTCCTCTTTTCTTTTTTCGGATACTTCTCCGAAGGGAGCGTACCCGAATCCTGTTACCCGTAGTCCTGGTCATTGCTGCGTCGTTCTCGTTATCATCCGTCCAGAGAGGTGTGTTTGTGCGTATGTAAGTGTATATGTGTGTGTGCGTATGTATGTGTGGTGTGTGAGTGTCTCCAGATGGCCACGTATAGAGAACCTACTGCCCTAGTGTTAAAGCTGCTCGCTTATGTGAGGCGCGAGCCTAGTGTACCTAATTGGAGGGAGGGTAGGATGAGGGATAGCGACCCCCTCCCTAGGTGGACCCGCACGATCACGGTTACCCAGGAAGGCTCGGCGGTGGTACAAGCTCCGGCCCCCTTTCCTTTTCACAAACTCCTGGGAGAGAGGTGAAAACTTACAGGTGGGACCTGAGGACGAATACACCTCTGAGGGTGCAGGTCCTCAGGCCAGAGCGAAAAGAGAAAGGGCTGAGTAGGAGAAAAAGACCCCAAACCTCGTCAGGACCCGCAGCCGACAGCAGCCCTCCAGCAGGCGTGTGGGTCTCTCACGCTACCCGTGGAGAGTACTGCTGCCACTGGCAGTCCAGAGCGCTCGTGGGGGATATCTGGTTTCGAAGTGCCCTAGTAGGGGCCGATCAGGCTTGGTTTGGTGGTCTTATGCCGTAACAGGCGTGTCGCAATCAACAGGCTTCCAATGGTGGTCGGTTACCAGTGATGTTCCAGCTGCTGGCCAGCTTGTGCAGTGAAGGGTTCTTGGGAGAGGTCCGTTCAGAGCGAAAGCTGGCAGGCGTTGGTACGCCCCAGGTGCATCCTCTTACACTTCATGACATTGAATCTCAGCAGCCATTTCTTCGACCATTCTTGGAGCCCACAGAGGTCCTGTAGTGTACTGCATGTGGCCAGTTGTCAAATTCTCTTTGTTTGTCTATTTTCTCTTTGTATGGGCTCACATACGTACGTACATGTAAGATATCTCACACTCAGGATGGATGGAGAATAGAAACTCACAATGCATTTCTGTATATATATATATATATTGTATGTACAGTGCAGTGCTAGGGAGTTGCTGTGTGGTGAGAAGCTTGCTCAGAGGTCCTGTTGGGTGAGGAGCTTGCTGAGGGAGCTGGTTGGTGAGGAGCTTGTTGAGGAGCTTGTTGAGAGGTCTTGCTGGTTCAGGAGAGTAGAGTAGAATGACCTCCGGTCGGTCGGTGATACGAAGAGAAGAGAGCATTAGCTCTGAGGGTGCAAGAAGGGTACAGTACAAGGTATAGTTCAGAAGTGGGAAATAGAGGAGGAGGTAACAGCAGGTGGGCTATCCACCTTGCTGAGACGGGGTTTTTGTCTTCCGTCAACAGTGCTGCATTATAGGACTCTTGCGGTTAGGGAAGGCCGGTCTCAGCCAAGCTAAGCTAAGTTGTTGTATTTGATGTTTCCTTGGAGCATATTATGATAGGGGGGTGGGGGGGGGGGGGGTCCCTCCAGGTCCTTGTGGTACTGGAGGGATGATCCCCATCTTTTTCGTTTCTAGATTTTTATTGTAGGTATTTGTGAGCTTTGTAGTATTCGTTTGTTTGTGGGGTCCCTCCAGGTCCTTGTGTGACTGGAGAGTTGTTCCCATCTTTTTTTCTTTTCTTTTCTTTTTTTTCTTTATTGTGTATACAGAGGCTCAGGTTCTTCGTTATAATTTTTTATGCTTCTAGGCCACCATCTGTGAGATGTGTTGTTGTTTTCCTCAATTAGTTGGTTGAATATGGGATCCTGTTCTTGCTGGATTTTTTCCCATATTGCATTTGCTTGGGTGTGTATTCTGGTGTTGAGTGGGTCTATGCCGTGTTCTGTGTGTATGTCTTGTGCTGTTTGTGTGTATGGTGGTTGGTGTTTTGCCGCTCTTCTGAGGGCTATATTTTGCACTGCTTGAAATTTATGTTGGTTTGTTCTTGCGATTATGTTCAGAGGTATCGGAGGGTATTCTAAGTGTGGTCTGATCAGTGCTTTGTATAGGTGCAATTGCGTGTTGGTGTTTAATTGGCGGAATCTTCTGAGCTTTGTAAGTTGTGATTTTGCAATTGCTATTCTTTCATTGTTGTGGGGGATTAATCCGTGTCTGGTTATCTTGAGTCCTAATATTTTTCCGTTGGCAGCATATGGTATTTGTTGGTTGTTGACAATAATAGGGTAGGGATTTATTTTTGCGATGTGAATTATTTTGAGTATTTGGACATTGGTTTTTATCTTCTATTTTCGTTCATAGTTATCTATTATCTCTATTTCTCTGCTTGTTCTGATGGCCATCATTTGTTTGGATTTTCCTGGGTATCTGACTATCTGTGTGACATCATCTGCGTAAGCAATATATTCAGATTGCCGTGGTTGCGGCATGTCTGCTGTGTATACAGTGTATAATGTCGGCGATATATTACTGCCTTGGGGAACTCCACTATGAAGGTTGAAAGTTTGTCCTAGATGGTTGTCGATGATTAATTTGGCCTTTCTGTTGTCTAAGAAATTGCATAGTAATGTTGTGATGTTGGAAGGCATGTCCAATTTTATTATTTTCAACTTCAATCCTTCATGCCAGACTTTATCAAATGCTTTTGACACATCTCTTAGAATTATATTGCATTGGTCTCTGTTGCTTGCAGCATTTGCAATTGATTCGTATATTAGTGCTATTGCTGTGTTGGTTCCTCGATTTTTCCGAAAGCCGTGCTGTCTCGGGTTATATTTGTTTTCTTGGTCTAGAATATTTCCGAGTCTGTGGTTGACTATTTTTTCCAATATTTTACCGGGTGTTTCCAGTAGTGAGATAGGTCTGTAGTTCTCTACTTGGGTATGGTTCTTTCCTGCTTTCGGGATGAGTCTGATTTTGGCTACTTTAAATTTGGTAGGGAAGAAGCCAGTTGCAAGTGAGGCATTATATATGTTTTTAAACTGTTCGATCATAGACTCAGGGATGTTTTGTAGTACGATTTTATTAATTTGGCTTTTCCCAGGTGCTTTATTCTTAAAGCTTGCTATTGTTTTTTCAATATCATTTAGGGTCAATGGAGAAATTATTGGGTTGTTAATATTTAATGAATTGAGGTTGATTTTTCTAGTAAGTTCCCATTTCTCTGTGTTCTGGCTCAAATATGTTCTAGTTGCCTGTTCTGTTTCTTAGCAGAAGCTTATATTGTCTTCGTCGTTGATTCTGAATATGTCTTTCCAGTATTCTCAAAATATTGGTTCTTTATCGTGTGGTTCTGTTGCCTTTCTACGGTTTTTGTCCTTTATGTAGCTAGTTTCTTCCGAGTTAGTCCCCATTAGGTTTTTTATTTTTTCCAGAATGCTTTTGGATTTCTGTAGTCTGCTTGTGTATCATTGATCAGTTTGTTCCATGTTTCATTGTGTTTGTTCTTTCAGTTCTTCTTTTAGATTCCTGTATAATATTCTGTTGTCATTGTTCCACCCGTGTGTTTTTGTGTATTCATATAGATTGGTGAATCTAGTTTGGATCATTTTCTCTTCATATGTTAATTGTGCATATGGTAATGTACGATATGTTGTTATTGGGATGTTGTTTTTCATTGTTGTTACTTCTTCATTGTACCACGTGTCCAGTGTTTTGTCAATCTCTGTTGTGTCTTTGTTGTGCAGTAGTGTTGGTTCGTTGCTGCTAAGATCCGATTTAAATTTTTCCCAATTTGCTCAATTGAGTGAAAATCTTGGGATTGATGGAATTTGTATCAGGGATGTGGATAGAGTTGTTATTATGGGTAGATGATCACTGGTTGTTGTGGGTCCGGCTTTTAGATGTACGTTTAGATGGTGGTGCCTGTAGATATATGAGACGAATATTGCTGTAATATGTAACTCTGTACTATTTACCATTATTGATTCAGGTCTCTGTATTATATGTTATAATCATACTCCCTTTTGTCACTTGAATGTTAGTTCAGACTTTGGGCACATGCGCAGATAGAGATACCCGGAGAGATTCCAAGACAGGACGCTGTTTCCCCTGTCTTAACTCCTTTTGTGTGTTTGTCCCAGAAATAGAACTTACGAACTTGACATCAGTGTGTTTCCTTCACCCCTGATTATAAGGATCACCTGAGTCTCTCCCACAGTGCCTATTGGTTAAAACAATGTCTGGTTTCCCAGAGTTACCGGCTGATGCGTAAGTTTCGAAGTCGGGCCCGAGGTGTGTTATTGTCCCGTGTTCGATTAGACTGAGCAATGAGCATGGAGGATTTTTCCTCCTGGGTTTCTAATACTGTGTCCTAAGGTTGTATGTTTAGCATTGAGGTCTCCTATGAAGTATGCTGGATTGTTTTGCCTCATTAGTTTTAATATGTCCCCTGTAGAGAATATTGGCCTTCTGAATGTTAGATATGAAGTTCCAATAGTTATTGGGCCTCTTGTTGTATTTATTTCGGCTGCAAGAAAGTTACTTTGAAAATTGTCACTGATTTTGTAAGTTGCAAGTTGCTATTCCGTCATGTGGTTCGTCGTGTATGTTCATTTGATGTACATGGTAGTTGAAGGTCTTGATTTTGTCACTGTTTTTTCGACTATGTGCGTTGATAAGGATGATGTCTGGGTCTATTGTGCTGTATATGTTACTTTTACTTTTATCTTTTACTTTTATCCTCTTCGCCACTGATCGGCTTGTTAGCCGCTTGGGCGATCGGTCACGTCTCTTTTCCTTTATATTCTTCACCAAAAGGTCGGCTCGCTAGCCGCCCGGGCGATCGGTCACGTCTCTGTCACGCACTGTTGGCAAATACTGGGCATGCACCGGCTCCTGAATGTACCTGAACCCGCTCCAGTGTTGGTCAAGTCTTCTCTTGAAAGAGCTCACACTCGGTGCCGTCACAGCACTCTCTGGTAGATTGTTCCAAGAGTTTACAACCCTCACTCCGAAAAAGTTTGCCCACACGGTTTTCTGGACTTGCGGCTTCTTCAATCTTGAGCTGTGACCCCTTGTGGGGCGAGCGTCCGCCAGCTCCAAGTAAGGACACTCAACTGAGTAGTGCCCCCTGAGATGCTTATAAACCTCAACTAGGTCCCCCCTTGCCCGTCTGTAGTATAAGCTAGGCAAGTTCAGGCGCTCCAATCTCTCAGGGTAGCTGAGGTGCCGAAGTGCAGGCACCAGTTTGGTGGCCCTCCTTTGAACATTTTCAACCAACTGACAGTCCCTAGCATATCTCGGGGACCAGATGGGGTGACAGTACTCCAGATGGGGAAGCACTTCACTCCTGAAGATCGTCACGAGGGACGGACCGTCTAGATATCTGAACGACCTCTTATCAGACCCAATAATTTATTTGCCTGATTTACCTTCTTCTCACAATGGCCCGAGAACTTCAGCTCATTGTCAACATACACACCTAGGTCCTTCTCACACACAGTCTCAACTAGAACATTTTCTTCATCCCGTTGGGACATATGGTACGCCTCCTTACCGTTGGTACGCCCCAGGTGCATCCTCTTACACTTCGTGACATTGAATCTCAGCAGCCATTCCTTCGACCATTCCTGGAGCCCACAGAGGTCCTTCTGCAGCTCTTCACAGTCCGCTTGGTTCTTAATTTCCCGAAATAACTTGGCGTCATCGGCAAACATTTGTATGGAGGAGTGTACAACGTCAGGCATATCATTTATGAAACAAACAAACAACAGCGGGCCCAATACACTACCCTGCGGTACCCCACTTGTTACAGGTACAGATGACGATTTCGTGCCATTAATCACCACACATTGCTTGCGGTCATGTAGAAAGTCTTCTATCCACGCTAGGACATTTCCCCGAATTCCGTACCCTTCCAGTTTGATTTTCAGCCTTTCGTGGGGTACACTGTCGAAAGCCTTGGCAAAATCTAGGTAAATATTGTCGATATTACCACCTAGTAAGTTCTGTTTTCCTCAACAGAGTCCAGGCAAGGACATTATGTTGTATTATTTTCAGTGATCTGTTTTGCGTAATCGTGGGTCGCGGGAACTTGGTGCGTGTTGTTTGGTTGCTCGGGTCTCTCCGGGGGAGAGTCTCTGTCGCTCTTCCTTCAGTCCTGTTCTTATTTTCTTAAATTTTGATAAGTCTACGTTCTCGATTTTGTTGTATTTGCTGCTTAATTTTCCTCCTCGTATTAGTGTTTCTATGAATCCCTCTTCTACTCTGTTGTCTTCGTATGTGTATTTGGTTTTTCCTTCTTAAATATCTTTTCACAGTCTCTCATTTGTTACTGTTGGCTGGGAGTTGACTGAGTAGAACCTGATTCCTTTGCTGTCTCCGACGTCGGCCGGCCATTGACCAGTAGGTTTCTCTCTAAATGGTTTTGCTGGTGTTGACTTCGCTGGTTGGTCGGTTGTGTTCTCTAGGGTCTCGTAGTGTGTTGTGTTTAGTTGGGAGTGGGTTGTATCCATTGCAGTCTCTGCTTCTATGCATTTTTCTTGTTGTGTTATTTTATCTTCCCTTTCTTTGCTGGTGATTCCTAGACTGTTTTCAGTTATTATTTTGAAAATATCTGCTGATGCGGCATTGTCTGGGAAGTTTACCTGTAGTGGGTTGTTCGCTGCAAACATTTCTCTGATAGTTTTTCCGAATGTTCCCGGGTCATCCACGTTGTTTATGTGGACATGTATCAGTGTGGCTAGTATGGTGAAGGGTAGACCTTCACTTAGCTTCAAGCAAGTGTTTTCTGCGTTGGTTTTGTCTTTGGTTTTTTCTAACACTTTAGAAGTAGTGTCTTGCAACTTTGTTATTGCAGCATAGGTTTTGGTTGGATCAGTTTCTATGTCTGTTCGGTTTTTCCTTTTCCTTCATTTCTTTGATGATATCCTTCCTTACTGGGCATCGTGCTGCCAAAGTGCGGTGAGGTCCTTTACAGTGTCATGATCGTGATAATGGCTAACCTGAAAACCTTAAGGATTCATATTACGCTCAAACGTCCACAAAACCTTCTGAGTCCCCCAGTGGAAACGTCGCCCGTTTTCTCTGTTTCCCCGTCTTTGTTTGTAGGGAACTTTGAATATAATCCACGGATTTCGTAGCAGACGCTGTATGTTGGGACCTGTTGCCATCCAATCCTTTGTAATCAATTTAATTTTGCTTTTGATAGCCGAGTCAGAGCATTGTTAGTGAAGATAATAGTAGGGAATGAAACTGAGTTTATAGTCTCAGTTTCAACGTCAGAGTGTACAGTAAATTAATTCATCGGAATAGAAGTAGGTGGACTCCCTGGCCTGTTTTGAGTGAGGGCATCGCGGGCATTTCTACCGTTAGTAAATGCCCGTCCCTTCATCCATACAGGTATGCCATTCCACTCTGTGTTGTAATTCGCCCTTCTTTAAGTGATTTGACCCAATTAATAGTTGATTGTGCAAGTGTTACAGTAACGTAGTTGATATGCTCTGGGGAGATGTCAGAGGTCCAGTAGGATCAGTTACCTTCGTGAGACCCGGCCGTCATACACTTCAGACTACCTATGGACCCCATAGCTGGCTCGTCTGGCCCTAACGCTCGGCCTGCGAGGTGATCCCGGAGCACCAAGCCACACACCACTACCAGCCCCCATCATTGGTGGATGAGTGCCTAACTCCGCAGGGCTATTTGTGTGGTGGGATTAGTCCACTGGGATCTCCAGAGTTCGTCGGAAAGTACTCCATGGTGGCTGGACCCCATGGCTGTTGCTTGAGTATCACTCCTGACGACTGAAGGTGGTAGTGGCAGTTGCCCTGGTCTTTATGGTGCTAAGTGACTATAAGAGTTGTGTGTTATTGAGTATGTCCACCCAGTAGGGTTGGAAGGGTTATTGAGTATGTCCACCCAGTAGTGGTGTGAGTATGTTGAGCCTGAGGGCCTAGTACTAGATTTCGTCTGTTGGTACAAATAAATTCTTTCTCCTAATTTCATATTAATGTTTAAATAAATTTTGTATTTGTATATTGTGTCTATTATTTACCAACAGTATTTACCGTTATTTCTTCCCTATTGCTTGATACTATCATTATATCTACCCTCGAGCCTCCTCTCATCACGCTACCAATGGTAATAAGTATGAGAGTAAAAGGAATTGTTACTGACACACAGGCCCTTATAAAATGGTGGCAGCCAGAGGCCCTCATAACAGTTCAGACATTTTGGATTTTCTTTGTCGTTACATTCCCTGAATGTTTGCCCTTCAGCTCCACATTCCGAGCAGTACTTTTTGTCTTTATAAGGGCACTTGGCTGATACATGGTTATATTGATAACATATCCAGCAAGGTGTTATAGGATAGAAATTTTCTTGTTCGATTTCATCTTTTGAAAGGTGGTAGTGGGAGATGCAAATTCCGTTTTCTAGTGCCTTCTGAGTCATGGCGATTTCTTTGAATCTTACTTTCATCATCGTTGGAGCCCTGGGGAGTAGTACCACCTCTTCGACTTTTGCCCATGTGTTTTTCTGTTCTAATTCTTGTGCTATATTAATTGATGAATTGTTGGTAATGGTCTTATCCAATCTCTTGATAACAATTGACTTCTTAGCTCTAAGCTGTGGTGGGATGGCTATTTCGAAGTTATCTCTTTTTAGTGTGTATCGATTCAGTTGCTAAAATGAGATCGACGTCCTTTTCTTCTATGCAGAGCACTATGAAAGAGTCCTTTGCTTCTATTAGAGCGGCGAATTTAATTTCTGTGTGCGCGCATAGAATTGTGCCTAACTCCTCTTTTCTTTTTTCGGATACTTCTCCGAAGGGAGCGTACCCGAATCCTGTTACCCGTAGTCCTGGTCATTGCTGCGTCGTTCTCGTTATCATCCGTCCAGAGAGGTGTGTTTGTGCGTATGTAAGTGTATATGTGTGTGTGCGTATGTATGTGTGGTGTGTGAGTGTCTCCAGATGGCCACGTATAGAGAACCTACTGCCCTAGTGTTAAAGCTGCTCGCTTATGTGAGGCGCGAGCCTAGTGTACCTAATTGGAGGGAGGGTAGGATGAGGGATAGCGACCCCCTCCCTAGGTGGACCCGCACGATCACGGTTACCCAGGAAGGCTCGGCGGTGGTACAAGCTCCGGCCCCCTTTCCTTTTCACAAACTCCTGGGAGAGAGGTGAAAACTTACAGGTGGGACCTGAGGACGAATACACCTCTGAGGGTGCAGGTCCTCAGGCCAGAGCGAAAAGAGAAAGGGCTGAGTAGGAGAAAAAGACCCCAAACCTCGTCAGGACCCGCAGCCGACAGCAGCCCTCCAGCAGGCGTGTGGGTCTCTCACGCTACCCGTGGAGAGTACTGCTGCCACTGGCAGTCCAGAGCGCTCGTGGGGGATATCTGGTTTCGAAGTGCCCTAGTAGGGGCCGATCAGGCTTGGTTTGGTGGTCTTATGCCGTAACAGGCGTGTCGCAATCAACAGGCTTCCAATGGTGGTCGGTTACCAGTGATGTTCCAGCTGCTGGCCAGCTTGTGCAGTGAAGGGTTCTTGGGAGAGGTCCGTTCAGAGCGAAAGCTGGCAGGCGTTGGTACGCCCCAGGTGCATCCTCTTACACTTCATGACATTGAATCTCAGCAGCCATTTCTTCGACCATTCTTGGAGCCCACAGAGGTCCTGTAGTGTACTGCATGTGGCCAGTTGTCAAATTCTCTTTGTTTGTCTATTTTCTCTTTGTATGGGCTCACATACGTACGTACATGTAAGATATCTCACACTCAGGATGGATGGAGAATAGAAACTCACAATGCATTTCTGTATATATATATATATATTGTATGTACAGTGCAGTGCTAGGGAGTTGCTGTGTGGTGAGAAGCTTGCTCAGAGGTCCTGTTGGGTGAGGAGCTTGCTGAGGGAGCTGGTTGGTGAGGAGCTTGTTGAGGAGCTTGTTGAGAGGTCTTGCTGGTTCAGGAGAGTAGAGTAGAATGACCTCCGGTCGGTCGGTGATACGAAGAGAAGAGAGCATTAGCTCTGAGGGTGCAAGAAGGGTACAGTACAAGGTATAGTTCAGAAGTGGGAAATAGAGGAGGAGGTAACAGCAGGTGGGCTATCCACCTTGCTGAGACGGGGTTTTTGTCTTCCGTCAACAGTGCTGCATTATAGGACTCTTGCGGTTAGGGAAGGCCGGTCTCAGCCAAGCTAAGCTAAGTTGTTGTATTTGATGTTTCCTTGGAGCATATTATGATAGGGGGGTGGGGGGGGGGGTCCCTCCAGGTCCTTGTGGTACTGGAGGGATGATCCCCATCTTTTTCGTTTCTAGATTTTTATTGTAGGTATTTGTGAGCTTTGTAGTATTCGTTTGTTTGTGGGGTCCCTCCAGGTCCTTGTGTGACTGGAGAGTTGTTCCCATCTTTTTTTCTTTTCTTTTCTTTTTTTTCTTTATTGTGTATACAGAGGCTCAGGTTCTTCGTTATAATTTTTTATGCTTCTAGGCCACCATCTGTGAGATGTGTTGTTGTTTTCCTCAATTAGTTGGTTGAATATGGGATCCTGTTCTTGCTGGATTTTTTCCCATATTGCATTTGCTTGGGTGTGTATTCTGGTGTTGAGTGGGTCTATGCCGTGTTCTGTGTGTATGTCTTGTGCTGTTTGTGTGTATGGTGGTTGGTGTTTTGCCGCTCTTCTGAGGGCTATATTTTGCACTGCTTGAAATTTATGTTGGTTTGTTCTTGCGATTATGTTCAGAGGTATCGGAGGGTATTCTAAGTGTGGTCTGATCAGTGCTTTGTATAGGTGCAATTGCGTGTTGGTGTTTAATTGGCGGAATCTTCTGAGCTTTGTAAGTTGTGATTTTGCAATTGCTATTCTTTCATTGTTGTGGGGGATTAATCCGTGTCTGGTTATCTTGAGTCCTAATATTTTTCCGTTGGCAGCATATGGTATTTGTTGGTTGTTGACAATAATAGGGTAGGGATTTATTTTTGCGATGTGAATTATTTTGAGTATTTGGACATTGGTTTTTATCTTCTATTTTCGTTCATAGTTATCTATTATCTCTATTTCTCTGCTTGTTCTGATGGCCATCATTTGTTTGGATTTTCCTGGGTATCTGACTATCTGTGTGACATCATCTGCGTAAGCAATATATTCAGATTGCCGTGGTTGCGGCATGTCTGCTGTGTATACAGTGTATAATGTCGGCGATATATTACTGCCTTGGGGAACTCCACTATGAAGGTTGAAAGTTTGTCCTAGATGGTTGTCGATGATTAATTTGGCCTTTCTGTTGTCTAAGAAATTGCATAGTAATGTTGTGATGTTGGAAGGCATGTCCAATTTTATTATTTTCAACTTCAATCCTTCATGCCAGACTTTATCAAATGCTTTTGACACATCTCTTAGAATTATATTGCATTGGTCTCTGTTGCTTGCAGCATTTGCAATTGATTCGTATATTAGTGCTATTGCTGTGTTGGTTCCTCGATTTTTCCGAAAGCCGTGCTGTCTCGGGTTATATTTGTTTTCTTGGTCTAGAATATTTCCGAGTCTGTGGTTGACTATTTTTTCCAATATTTTACCGGGTGTTTCCAGTAGTGAGATAGGTCTGTAGTTCTCTACTTGGGTATGGTTCTTTCCTGCTTTCGGGATGAGTCTGATTTTGGCTACTTTAAATTTGGTAGGGAAGAAGCCAGTTGCAAGTGAGGCATTATATATGTTTTTAAACTGTTCGATCATAGACTCAGGGATGTTTTGTAGTACGATTTTATTAATTTGGCTTTTCCCAGGTGCTTTATTCTTAAAGCTTGCTATTGTTTTTTCAATATCATTTAGGGTCAATGGAGAAATTATTGGGTTGTTAATATTTAATGAATTGAGGTTGATTTTTCTAGTAAGTTCCCATTTCTCTGTGTTCTGGCTCAAATATGTTCTAGTTGCCTGTTCTGTTTCTTAGCAGAAGCTTATATTGTCTTCGTCGTTGATTCTGAATATGTCTTTCCAGTATTCTCAAAATATTGGTTCTTTATCGTGTGGTTCTGTTGCCTTTCTACGGTTTTTGTCCTTTATGTAGCTAGTTTCTTCCGAGTTAGTCCCCATTAGGTTTTTTATTTTTTCCAGAATGCTTTTGGATTTCTGTAGTCTGCTTGTGTATCATTGATCAGTTTGTTCCATGTTTCATTGTGTTTGTTCTTTCAGTTCTTCTTTTAGATTCCTGTATAATATTCTGTTGTCATTGTTCCACCCGTGTGTTTTTGTGTATTCATATAGATTGGTGAATCTAGTTTGGATCATTTTCTCTTCATATGTTAATTGTGCATATGGTAATGTACGATATGTTGTTATTGGGATGTTGTTTTTCATTGTTGTTACTTCTTCATTGTACCACGTGTCCAGTGTTTTGTCAATCTCTGTTGTGTCTTTGTTGTGCAGTAGTGTTGGTTCGTTGCTGCTAAGATCCGATTTAAATTTTTCCCAATTTGCTCAATTGAGTGAAAATCTTGGGATTGATGGAATTTGTATCAGGGATGTGGATAGAGTTGTTATTATGGGTAGATGATCACTGGTTGTTGTGGGTCCGGCTTTTAGATGTACGTTTAGATGGTGGTGCCTGTAGATATATGAGACGAATATTGCTGTAATATGTAACTCTGTACTATTTACCATTATTGATTCAGGTCTCTGTATTATATGTTATAATCATACTCCCTTTTGTCACTTGAATGTTAGTTCAGACTTTGGGCACATGCGCAGATAGAGATACCCGGAGAGATTCCAAGACAGGACGCTGTTTCCCCTGTCTTAACTCCTTTTGTGTGTTTGTCCCAGAAATAGAACTTACGAACTTGACATCAGTGTGTTTCCTTCACCCCTGATTATAAGGATCACCTGAGTCTCTCCCACAGTGCCTATTGGTTAAAACAATGTCTGGTTTCCCAGAGTTACCGGCTGATGCGTAAGTTTCGAAGTCGGGCCCGAGGTGTGTTATTGTCCCGTGTTCGATTAGACTGAGCAATGAGCATGGAGGATTTTTCCTCCTGGGTTTCTAATACTGTGTCCTAAGGTTGTATGTTTAGCATTGAGGTCTCCTATGAAGTATGCTGGATTGTTTTGCCTCATTAGTTTTAATATGTCCCCTGTAGAGAATATTGGCCTTCTGAATGTTAGATATGAAGTTCCAATAGTTATTGGGCCTCTTGTTGTATTTATTTCGGCTGCAAGAAAGTTACTTTGAAAATTGTCACTGATTTTGTAAGTTGCAAGTTGCTATTCCGTCATGTGGTTCGTCGTGTATGTTCATTTGATGTACATGGTAGTTGAAGGTCTTGATTTTGTCACTGTTTTTTCGACTATGTGCGTTGATAAGGATGATGTCTGGGTCTATTGTGCTGTATATGTTACTTTTACTTTTATCTTTTACTTTTATCCTCTTCGCCACTGATCGGCTTGTTAGCCGCTTGGGCGATCGGTCACGTCTCTTTTCCTTTATATTCTTCACCAAAAGGTCGGCTCGCTAGCCGCCCGGGCGATCGGTCACGTCTCTGTCACGCACTGTTGGCAAATACTGGGCATGCACCGGCTCCTGAATGTACCTGAACCCGCTCCAGTGTTGGTCAAGTCTTCTCTTGAAAGAGCTCACACTCGGTGCCGTCACAGCACTCTCTGGTAGATTGTTCCAAGAGTTTACAACCCTCACTCCGAAAAAGTTTGCCCACACGGTTTTCTGGACTTGCGGCTTCTTCAATCTTGAGCTGTGACCCCTTGTGGGGCGAGCGTCCGCCAGCTCCAAGTAAGGACACTCAACTGAGTAGTGCCCCCTGAGATGCTTATAAACCTCAACTAGGTCCCCCCTTGCCCGTCTGTAGTATAAGCTAGGCAAGTTCAGGCGCTCCAATCTCTCAGGGTAGCTGAGGTGCCGAAGTGCAGGCACCAGTTTGGTGGCCCTCCTTTGAACATTTTCAACCAACTGACAGTCCCTAGCATATCTCGGGGACCAGATGGGGTGACAGTACTCCAGATGGGGAAGCACTTCACTCCTGAAGATCGTCACGAGGGACGGACCGTCTAGATATCTGAACGACCTCTTATCAGACCCAATAATTTATTTGCCTGATTTACCTTCTTCTCACAATGGCCCGAGAACTTCAGCTCATTGTCAACATACACACCTAGGTCCTTCTCACACACAGTCTCAACTAGAACATTTTCTTCATCCCGTTGGGACATATGGTACGCCTCCTTACCGTTGGTACGCCCCAGGTGCATCCTCTTACACTTCGTGACATTGAATCTCAGCAGCCATTCCTTCGACCATTCCTGGAGCCCACAGAGGTCCTTCTGCAGCTCTTCACAGTCCGCTTGGTTCTTAATTTCCCGAAATAACTTGGCGTCATCGGCAAACATTTGTATGGAGGAGTGTACAACGTCAGGCATATCATTTATGAAACAAACAAACAACAGCGGGCCCAATACACTACCCTGCGGTACCCCACTTGTTACAGGTACAGATGACGATTTCGTGCCATTAATCACCACACATTGCTTGCGGTCATGTAGAAAGTCTTCTATCCACGCTAGGACATTTCCCCGAATTCCGTACCCTTCCAGTTTGATTTTCAGCCTTTCGTGGGGTACACTGTCGAAAGCCTTGGCAAAATCTAGGTAAATATTGTCGATATTACCACCTAGTAAGTTCTGTTTTCCTCAACAGAGTCCAGGCAAGGACATTATGTTGTATTATTTTCAGTGATCTGTTTTGCGTAATCGTGGGTCGCGGGAACTTGGTGCGTGTTGTTTGGTTGCTCGGGTCTCTCCGGGGGAGAGTCTCTGTCGCTCTTCCTTCAGTCCTGTTCTTATTTTCTTAAATTTTGATAAGTCTACGTTCTCGATTTTGTTGTATTTGCTGCTTAATTTTCCTCCTCGTATTAGTGTTTCTATGAATCCCTCTTCTACTCTGTTGTCTTCGTATGTGTATTTGGTTTTTCCTTCTTAAATATCTTTTCACAGTCTCTCATTTGTTACTGTTGGCTGGGAGTTGACTGAGTAGAACCTGATTCCTTTGCTGTCTCCGACGTCGGCCGGCCATTGACCAGTAGGTTTCTCTCTAAATGGTTTTGCTGGTGTTGACTTCGCTGGTTGGTCGGTTGTGTTCTCTAGGGTCTCGTAGTGTGTTGTGTTTAGTTGGGAGTGGGTTGTATCCATTGCAGTCTCTGCTTCTATGCATTTTTCTTGTTGTGTTATTTTATCTTCCCTTTCTTTGCTGGTGATTCCTAGACTGTTTTCAGTTATTATTTTGAAAATATCTGCTGATGCGGCATTGTCTGGGAAGTTTACCTGTAGTGGGTTGTTCGCTGCAAACATTTCTCTGATAGTTTTTCCGAATGTTCCCGGGTCATCCACGTTGTTTATGTGGACATGTATCAGTGTGGCTAGTATGGTGAAGGGTAGACCTTCACTTAGCTTCAAGCAAGTGTTTTCTGCGTTGGTTTTGTCTTTGGTTTTTTCTAACACTTTAGAAGTAGTGTCTTGCAACTTTGTTATTGCAGCATAGGTTTTGGTTGGATCAGTTTCTATGTCTGTTCGGTTTTTCCTTTTCCTTCATTTCTTTGATGATATCCTTCCTTACTGGGCATCGTGCTGCCAAAGTGCGGTGAGGTCCTTTACAGTGTCATGATCGTGATAATGGCTAACCTGAAAACCTTAAGGATTCATATTACGCTCAAACGTCCACAAAACCTTCTGAGTCCCCCAGTGGAAACGTCGCCCGTTTTCTCTGTTTCCCCGTCTTTGTTTGTAGGGAACTTTGAATATAATCCACGGATTTCGTAGCAGACGCTGTATGTTGGGACCTGTTGCCATCCAATCCTTTGTAATCAATTTAATTTTGCTTTTGATAGCCGAGTCAGAGCATTGTTAGTGAAGATAATAGTAGGGAATGAAACTGAGTTTATAGTCTCAGTTTCAACGTCAGAGTGTACAGTAAATTAATTCATCGGAATAGAAGTAGGTGGACTCCCTGGCCTGTTTTGAGTGAGGGCATCGCGGGCATTTCTACCGTTAGTAAATGCCCGTCCCTTCATCCATACAGGTATGCCATTCCACTCTGTGTTGTAATTCGCCCTTCTTTAAGTGATTTGACCCAATTAATAGTTGATTGTGCAAGTGTTACAGTAACGTAGTTGATATGCTCTGGGGAGATGTCAGAGGTCCAGTAGGATCAGTTACCTTCGTGAGACCCGGCCGTCATACACTTCAGACTACCTATGGACCCCATAGCTGGCTCGTCTGGCCCTAACGCTCGGCCTGCGAGGTGATCCCGGAGCACCAAGCCACACACCACTACCAGCCCCCATCATTGGTGGATGAGTGCCTAACTCCGCAGGGCTATTTGTGTGGTGGGATTAGTCCACTGGGATCTCCAGAGTTCGTCGGAAAGTACTCCATGGTGGCTGGACCCCATGGCTGTTGCTTGAGTATCACTCCTGACGACTGAAGGTGGTAGTGGCAGTTGCCCTGGTCTTTATGGTGCTAAGTGACTATAAGAGTTGTGTGTTATTGAGTATGTCCACCCAGTAGGGTTGGAAGGGTTATTGAGTATGTCCACCCAGTAGTGGTGTGAGTATGTTGAGCCTGAGGGCCTAGTACTAGATTTCGTCTGTTGGTACAAATAAATTCTTTCTCCTAATTTCATATTAATGTTTAAATAAATTTTGTATTTGTATATTGTGTCTATTATTTACCAACAGTATTTACCGTTATTTCTTCCCTATTGCTTGATACTATCATTATATCTACCCTCGAGCCTCCTCTCATCACGCTACCAATGGTAATAAGTATGAGAGTAAAAGGAATTGTTACTGACACACAGGCCCTTATAAAATGGTGGCAGCCAGAGGCCCTCATAACAGTTCAGACATTTTGGATTTTCTTTGTCGTTACATTCCCTGAATGTTTGCCCTTCAGCTCCACATTCCGAGCAGTACTTTTTGTCTTTATAAGGGCACTTGGCTGATACATGGTTATATTGATAACATATCCAGCAAGGTGTTATAGGATAGAAATTTTCTTGTTCGATTTCATCTTTTGAAAGGTGGTAGTGGGAGATGCAAATTCCGTTTTCTAGTGCCTTCTGAGTCATGGCGATTTCTTTGAATCTTACTTTCATCATCGTTGGAGCCCTGGGGAGTAGTACCACCTCTTCGACTTTTGCCCATGTGTTTTTCTGTTCTAATTCTTGTGCTATATTAATTGATGAATTGTTGGTAATGGTCTTATCCAATCTCTTGATAACAATTGACTTCTTAGCTCTAAGCTGTGGTGGGATGGCTATTTCGAAGTTATCTCTTTTTAGTGTGTATCGATTCAGTTGCTAAAATGAGATCGACGTCCTTTTCTTCTATGCAGAGCACTATGAAAGAGTCCTTTGCTTCTATTAGAGCGGCGAATTTAATTTCTGTGTGCGCGCATAGAATTGTGCCTAACTCCTCTTTTCTTTTTTCGGATACTTCTCCGAAGGGAGCGTACCCGAATCCTGTTACCCGTAGTCCTGGTCATTGCTGCGTCGTTCTCGTTATCATCCGTCCAGAGAGGTGTGTTTGTGCGTATGTAAGTGTATATGTGTGTGTGCGTATGTATGTGTGGTGTGTGAGTGTCTCCAGATGGCCACGTATAGAGAACCTACTGCCCTAGTGTTAAAGCTGCTCGCTTATGTGAGGCGCGAGCCTAGTGTACCTAATTGGAGGGAGGGTAGGATGAGGGATAGCGACCCCCTCCCTAGGTGGACCCGCACGATCACGGTTACCCAGGAAGGCTCGGCGGTGGTACAAGCTCCGGCCCCCTTTCCTTTTCACAAACTCCTGGGAGAGAGGTGAAAACTTACAGGTGGGACCTGAGGACGAATACACCTCTGAGGGTGCAGGTCCTCAGGCCAGAGCGAAAAGAGAAAGGGCTGAGTAGGAGAAAAAGACCCCAAACCTCGTCAGGACCCGCAGCCGACAGCAGCCCTCCAGCAGGCGTGTGGGTCTCTCACGCTACCCGTGGAGAGTACTGCTGCCACTGGCAGTCCAGAGCGCTCGTGGGGGATATCTGGTTTCGAAGTGCCCTAGTAGGGGCCGATCAGGCTTGGTTTGGTGGTCTTATGCCGTAACAGGCGTGTCGCAATCAACAGGCTTCCAATGGTGGTCGGTTACCAGTGATGTTCCAGCTGCTGGCCAGCTTGTGCAGTGAAGGGTTCTTGGGAGAGGTCCGTTCAGAGCGAAAGCTGGCAGGCGTTGGTACGCCCCAGGTGCATCCTCTTACACTTCATGACATTGAATCTCAGCAGCCATTTCTTCGACCATTCTTGGAGCCCACAGAGGTCCTGTAGTGTACTGCATGTGGCCAGTTGTCAAATTCTCTTTGCTTGTCTATTATCTCTTTGTATGGGCTCACATACGTACGTACATGTAAGATATCTCACACTCAGGATGGATGGAGAATAGAAACTCACAATGCATTTTCTGTATATATATATATATATATATATATATATATATATATATATATATATATATATATATATATATATATATATATATATATATATATATATATATTGTATGTGCAGTGCAGTGCTAGGGAGTTGCTGTGTGGTGAAAAGCTTGCTCAGAGGTCCTGTTGGGTGAGAAGCTTGCTGAGGGAGCTGGTTGGTGAGGAGCTTGTTGAGAGGTCTTGCTGGTTCAGGAGAGTAGAGTAGAATGACCTCCGCAGTTGTGTGTTGTTGTTGAGCTTGTTGGACCGTAGT
The DNA here is from genome assembly GCA_958450375.1 of Homarus gammarus. Taxonomy (NCBI): domain Eukaryota; kingdom Metazoa; phylum Arthropoda; class Malacostraca; order Decapoda; family Nephropidae; genus Homarus; species Homarus gammarus. The sequence continues at coordinate 131,178 of CAUDMG010000582.1, forward strand.
CCGACACGGGCCTTTGCCTATAGGCGGCCCGTTTGGTGGTTCTGGCTGGAGCTCCTGGAGCAGCCAGACCGGATTGGAGGTTGTCCTACCTGCAGATATGGAAGGATACTGCAGGTTGCAAGTGTGAGCGGACCCCCGATCAGTGGACGCTTACCACCAACCCCCACTCTTGGAAGTGGTCAGTTTCGGAGTGGAGCGCCCCCCGAACTGGGGTCCGCACTTGCTGGGAGAGGATACTTTCTAAGCTATCTGGGTGGTGGGTATCGTGTGATGACCCGGAGAAGGTGGTGAATGTGGTTTGTTTGGGCCTTTCTGGTTAGAGTGGCCGCTGGTGTTGTGTGTGCTTCTTGGAAGTTTTGAGTTCTGTTTCGGAGACTTTGTGTGACTTCGCAGTCGAGGAGATAGTGTTCAAGTGGGTTGGCTGCTGGCTCCTGACAGTAGGTGCATTCCATGACGTCATTTCCGATCATCTGCCAGGAGCACTTGTACCCTAGTCGTAGTCGATGAAGGCTAACTTGGGTTTGTCTTGGTGTTTTTTTGTCTGCGAAAAGTGGTTCCCCTTTTGTAGCCGCCAGGTACCATTTGGCTGATTGGGAACCAGCGTTAAATGCGTGAAGGAAGCTCTTTTGGACGTGGAGCTTGCAAGTCTTTCTGAGGTGATTCTTGATCTGTTGCACACTTGCTGGAACTTGAATGTGTACGCTACTAGAGTGTTTGGCTGTCTTGGCTGCTTCATCTGCCACGTCGTTTACCCCGATCCCTACATGACTGGGAATCCAGCATAAGACGACTGGGCGGTTTTGTCTTTGGAATTCCTGTTATGAGGAGCTGAGCTGCCACCATTTATGAGGGCCTGAGCTGCCACCATTTATGAGGGCCACTACTGCCACCATTTATGAGGGCCTCTGTGTGCCAGTAACAATTCCTTTTACTCTCATACTTATTACCATTGGTAGCGTGACGAGAGGAGGCTCGTGGGTAGATGTAATGATAGTATCAAGCAATAGGGAAGAAATAACGGTAAATACTGTAGGTGAATAATAGACACAATTATACAAATACAAAAATTTATTTAAACATGAATATGAAATTAGGAGAAAGAATTTATTTGTACCAACAGATCAAATCTAGTACAAGGCCCTCAGGCTCAACATACTCACCCCACTACTGGGTGGACATACTCAATAACCCTTCCGACCCTACTGGGTGGACATACTCAATAACACACAACTCTTATAGTCACTTAGCACCATAAAGACCGGGGGCAACTGCCACTACAACACTCAGTCGTCAGGGGTGATACTCAAGCAACAGCCATGGGGTGCAGCCACCATGGAGTACTTTCCGACGAACTCTGAAGATCCCAGTGGATTAATTCCAGCACACAAATAGCCCTACTGAGGTAGACACTCATCCACCAATGATGGGGGCTGGTAGTGGTATGTGGCTTGGTGATCCGGGGTCACCTCGCAGGCCGAGCGTTAGGGCCAGACGAGCCAGCTATGGGGGCCATAGGTAGTCTGAAGTGTCTGACGGCCGGGTCTCACGAAGGTAACTGATCCTACTGGACCTCGGACATCTCCCCAGACATAGTGGATACAACCTCCATGCTACAGACACGGCCTAGGCTGTGTTAGGGACCTGTATGGATGAAGGGACGGGCACTCACTAACAGTAGAAATGCCCGCGGGGCCCTCACTCAAAATAGGCCAGGGAGTCCACCTATTCTATTCCGATGAATTAATTTACTGTACACTCTGACGTTGAAACTGAGGCTATGAACTCAGTTTCATTCCCTACTATTATCTTCACTAGCAATGCTCTGACTCAGCTATCAAAAGCAAAATTAAATTGATTACAAAGGGTTGGATGGCAACAGGTCCCAACATACAGCGTCTGCTACTAAATCCGTGGATTATATTCAAACTTCCCTCTAAACAAAGGCGGGGGAAACAGAGAAAATGGGGGACGTTTCCACTGGGGGACTCAGAAGGTTATGTGGACGTTTGAGCGTAATATGAATCCTTAAGGTTTTCAGGTTAACCGTCATCACGATCATGACAAAGCTTCCCCCTTCCCCAAGATTTATATTATGGTGTAACGTTCAGAAAACACGTAAGTAGTGACATACACATTAAATCATTAATATAAAGTATAAATCCTCATACAAAACATTGCACAAATTATATCAATAAAAATAGAAAAATAATTCCCTACCGGTGGTCAGGATTGGGTAAAAGAAATGGAAATCTGTTAACATACAACTAGAATGTGACACACCTTCATAAAAAAATATATTGGGATACATATAACATAATAGCACCAAAAATAATAGCACATGGGGTTAGGTACATCATGTCATAATAATACTGAATGGCGGTAAATACATCATATCATATCATATTAATAATAATAAATGGTGTTACATACATCATATCATATAATAATAAATGGGGTTAAGTACATCATCATAGAATAATAATGAATTGAGTTAGATACCTCATATCATATAATAATAATAAATGGGGTTACATGTTACAAAATACACCCTCACATCGGTTCGGTAAAGCACACACTCAAAATTTCCTTACAGAACTCAAATTTCAATGTTCATAGATCATGAAAGTTTCTTTTTTGCGATTGGTCAAATGCTTACAGGACACACTGAGATTTAACATAGATTTCTCAAGCTGGGACATAGACGAACGGACCCCATCAAGTCGAAGGAATGATTTGTTTGCCCTTAATCTAAAGAGTCATGTCGCACTCGCGAGAGGCAGCACCATTCAAGGGACTCCGAACGAGCGGGTATTCCCAAGAATTCAATGCTAACGAAACGGTCCTCATGAGAACACCACCAAACCAAAAACTGTCTGTACTTATGGCATTTGCCATGTAGAAGTAATAGCACCATATTTCTATGCCCGAATACTCCATGAAAGTCACGAACTCTACACCTATATACCAACAACACCCAGCCTACGTAGGACTTACCAACCGGAACTTGAGACTTCACCACTGGTATCTTTACTCAAACTAGTAACAGATTCCCTTCAGATGATTGCATAACTGCCAATACATCGTCCAATCTCTGTCTTTACTGCAAATTGACCATCCCTCTGTAAAATACTTTCAATAAAAAAAAATCATCAATTCTTTACCTCTCCCTTTACCACAAGTTACTTATAACTGATTGCACACTTCATTATCAACTAATGAGGGTCACTTAAAAGCTCACTGCTTTTAAAGATCCAGTCTCTTCACTGGTTTTCTCATCCTTACGGGAAATCGGGGAGCAAGAGCAACTACTGTTCTCTCCTCATCCCGTATAGCATCTCTCTCATCAGGCTCTGATTCTGAGGAAGAATCATTAGGGGGAACCTGGATGTCATTTACATGGACAAACATATCTCTGTTGATACATCTTTTCACCTTTTCTGCTGCTCGTCGAATTACTTCTGTCTCATCTGAAAGGTGGGTTAACTCATATGCTGCACCATTGCGTATGACCTCGGTTACTGTATATGGGCCCTTCCACTTAGCATTTAATTTCCTACTGGTACCTGGGATAGGAGCTTCATCTCTCACCCAAACAGTTTCCCCTAGCTGTACTGTCTGATTGACTCTATCTCGGTTTGCTACGTTCAGGAATTCTCTAGACATTCGTTCAGAAGTTTTCTTAATTACTCTGTGAGCTTCTCTCAACCCTTCAGTACTCTCGTTTTCTATTATTGGTAACTCAATGCCCACTTGTCTCTGTGCATGCCGGGAGAAGAATGCGAAGTGTGGCTGCACTCCAGTCGTTGTGTGAACAGAAGTGTTCAACGCATATTGGGTCGGACCCAAGAATCGTGGCCAGCGGCGCGGGTTATCTTCACACATTATTGACAAAATGTTCTTAAAAGTTCGGTGCATTCTTTCCGTGATACTGTTACCTCGGGGGTGGTAAGGCAAGGTAAAATACACTTTAATGTTAGTTAATCGACAGAGCTCCCTGAACTGTGCTTCAGTAAATTCTCCTCCATTATCTGCAATCACTACTTTAGGACTACCGAAGACATTAACAAATTTCTCAAATTCACGGGTAACTTCTTGCGTGGTCTTCGTGGGCAATGGATAGAAGTTAACAAACCTTGAATAATGATCTATAACACTGGGCTGCATTTGAAAAAAAAAATTCATGAGGTGCTGGTTTTCTTAGCTGATTCTTTATGTATTTTGCGTGCTGATTCCAAAAATGCCATTCATTTTGCCCAATCAGGTCAGATTTTTATGCTATGGGAATTAGGAAAAAATCGAAATTCTTAAATATGATGTCAAAATTTTTATGCAAAATATATCATAAGAAATGTAACCACAACACATAGGACCAAAATATGTCAACTACATAGATGCCTTTACAGTTAGACATGCATAAATGGCTGTCGCAGAGAAATTCTTTGGTGGTTGGTGTCTGGGGCATCCCGTTTCAGACACCAACAGTAGTCGGAAAGCATGTTGATATCCCAGCGACCCTGGTACCGCTCCTTCATTACACGGATATCTTGATGGAAGCCTTCTCCTTGTTCCTCACTCACATCACCACAGTTCTCTGGAAAGTGGTCCAAGTGGGAGCTGAGGAAGTGCATCTTGATGGATATGCGTACACCAAGAACTTTGTAGCTCAGAAGTAGGTCCTCAACAACTCGTTCATGCTCTGGACTTCTGTAGTTGCCAAGAAAATTGGAGACAATAGACTTAAAGGCATGCCAGGCTTTCTTCTCATTTACATCCATGCTGCAATCAAACTTGGGATCTTTGAAAAGCTCTCTGATCTGAGGGCCATCAAAAATTCCTGCATTCAGCTTTGCCTCACTGACTTTTGGAAATTTTTCTTTCAGAAAATTGAAAGCCTGGCTTTTTTTGTCCAGTGCCTTTACAAAGTTCTTGAACAGACCGAGCTTGATGTGCAGTGGCGGAAGAAGAATGTTCTGCGGATTCACCAGAGCATGGGCAACAACATTGTGAGAACCTGGAGTAAGTCCACTTCTTGCAGGCCAGTCACGTTGCATGTAGTGCTGCTTGTCTGCTCGACTATCCCACAGGCAGAGGAAACAAGGAAACTTGGTGTAACCACCTTGTAGGCCCAGCACCATGGACACAACCTGTGGAAAAAACAGATTAAAAATATGTTTAGCTGAATAGTTTTATTATTAAAAAATATTAACACTTCATAATATGACAGTATGTCGGCAGACATAATTACCTATTAGAAAAACTCAACAAAATATCAATTTTTGAAAGCAACTGTTTTTGGTGTATTAAATTACCTTCAAGTCTCCACAGATCTTCCATTTGTGGTCTTTATACTTCAGAGCAGCTAACAGATACTCCATGTTGTTGTAGTTCTCATCCATCTGCACTGAATGCCCCACCGGAACAGACGCGACCTGGTTTCCATTGAACAACAACACAGCTTTCAAGCTTCTTTTTGATGAGTCAATGAAGAGCCGCCACTCTAATATATTGTATGATATTCCCATAGCTGCAATGAGTCCACTGATATTGTTGCAATACACCAATGAAGGTTCCTTGTCAAAACTGGAGAACTTGCGAAATTCCTTGTCACGGTTACGGTACCAGGCAAATGTTGTTCCTGGTGCTAAGACATTGTGTTCGCAAAGCCGTGATCCTAGTAGTTGAGCTGACTCCTTAGACAAGCACAAGTCTCTTGTTAAATCATTCAACTCAGCTTGACTGAAGGGTATGGGCTCTTTTGCAGAAGCTGTGGGCAAGTATGTACTAGAAGCGTCAGTCTCTTCTATGTCTTCATCGATATCATGATCGTCATCGAGTATCATGTCCCTATAGTTTTCTGGTGGAGTTGGAATTGGTATTTCTGGTCCGTGAGGAACTGGTTTGATGGCTGAGGGTACATCTGGATACTTAACATGATGTTTGTTCTTCCTGTTTATACCTGAAATGTGAACGAAAGATTTAGTATCAAGATAGCATAACATATTAACTTACAGATATATTTAAGAATGCATGAACATACTGCATTTGTTATATTAGTATTGATGTATTAGTATAACTCACCTGAAGGTTTGTCATGCAGAAGTAACAGTCCGTGGTATGATCTCTGCCTTCCCTCCATACCATAGGAATGCCAAATGGTAGACATTGAATCTTCTTGTTGCTCCAGCGCCGCAGATTTTCAACACATGTTTTGCAGCACATGTGAGGGGCAAAAGCTTTATCTTGGTCTCCAAGTTTCATTCCAAAGTATGCATGATATAAGTTTTTCACTAGGGGAGTAATGGTGCACTGTCGGTCTGTCATTGTTACACAACTGCACACATAGCAAAACCTGTTCGGGTCGTTCTTGCACTTCCGATTCATGATTAAATGTACAACTCTGTAAGAAGAAAAACAGGTGTGTATATGATTAGAAATATGCGTGTGTGTGTGTGTAAGAGAGAGAGAGAGAGAGAGAGACGCACACACTCCCACTTTCTTGAAGTCTCGAGAGACACTGACTGAGGGTCTAGACTTTAGAGGCACATCCGGGTGGTTGCTAGTACATGCCATGTACCACCAGATGAAAAAGAAATTTAATTGTGAAAAAATATATGTAAAAAAACACGGACATATACTCTTTTCCTTTGCGTCACGGCGGACATTTAAATGGCCGGCGAGCACGTGGGTGTATTTAAATGCATCGTAAGGGCATTAAAACTGACCGAAATCTTTTCTGTGAGGCTTGCCAATGTCTCGGATGATTTTTTTAATGAACGAATATGAGGACCCCATTTTGAGCGAAAAATGCCAATATTTTACCTGAATCTCCGCTTAAAATGCTATACCACAAAATTCTGACCTGATTGAGCAAAATGGATAACATTTTTGAGATCAGCATGCAAAATACACCCAGAAAAGCTTAATAATAAACAAACCTCAAAAACTATGCAGGGCAGTGTAATTGTTAACACATATCGGTAATCACTGATCCCTGAATGCATGTCAGTCAAATCCACCGAAACTCGTTCTAGTGGTTTGCTTACTACTGGTAATTCTTGCCAAAGTTGTGTAAGTCCCTTAGTTCCCTTGAACCTTTGACACATCCCGCATGATGCTACATAATCAACACAATCTTTACGGTAGTTAGGCCAATAAAACAAATTTGCTACTCGGGTGATGGTCTTCCACCGTCCTAAATGACCTGAGGTGGCATTGTCATGCCCCAACTCTAATGCGGCTTTAGGTAAATGTTGAGGGATTACTAGACAATACTTCAATGCTTTATCAAGTTGTTTTTTTATTAGGTACAATACTCCATTTATTACTTCAAAACTATCAACGGTGGCCTTTGGGTACTTATGTTGTGGAATTTTACCTCCTGCTAAATACTGTTTTAACTCTTGCCACCTTGGTTCTTTTTGTTGTTCTTTACCAAAGTCTGCCTGCGTGAAACCTTCTAGTGTGGGAAATTGAGCGGCAACATGGTCTTGCATGACTTTTCTCAAGGCTCTGACTGGTCGACTTTATGCATCAGCCACTACATTAGCTCTACCGGGTTTGTATTCAATGTTATAAGCGTAATCTCTCATTTCTAAGATCCACCGGTTCATTCGCTGACTTTTGGTTTTCTTTCTAAAGACGGAGGTTAGAGGTTGGTGATCTGTCTTAATTGTAAACTGCGTACCCCTAAGAAAATGATGGAAGAACCTCCACGCTAATACAATGCCTAACGCTTCTTTATCTGTGGTGGAATAACGAATTTCTGCCGGCTTTAACTTTCTTGAAAAATAACCCACTGGTCGCAAAGAGCCATCTTCTTGTACCTGATTAAGGGAAGCGCCTACACAGAAATTGCTGGCGTCACTATGCAGTTCGAACGGCTTATAAATATCTGCCTTGACAAGAACTGGGTATGAAGCAAGTGCTTGCTTTAACTTCTGAAATGCTTCTTGACACTCATTAGACCATGCAAAATCAACAGTCTGTTTCGTTAACTCAGTGAGGGGGTAAGCTACTTTGGCAAACTCGGGAACATGTTTAACATTAGTTGCGGGTTTACACTCAGTCAGAGCTTGGACATTTTCTGGGTCAGGCTCAATGCCTCTCTCTGAAACTACATGTCCTAAGAATTTAACTTGCTTATGGCCAAATTGACACTTAGACAAATTTAGTTTAATACCCATCTCTTCAAATCTCTCAAATACTCTGGTGAGTCTTTGCAACAAGGTGGAGAAGTCAGGAGCCCATACTATTGCATCATCAAGATAGTTTCGTACCCAGTCTTCAACTGCTAATGGAGCTAATACTCTGTTTACTTCTCGAGTGAAAACGGCAGGACTAGCTGAGAGCCCAAACGGAAGGCGTGTGAACCTCCATAGATTGTACCCATCGCTAAAAGTAGTTAGATCTCGGCTACTGTCGTTAAGGATAACCTGATAATACGCATCCTTCAAGTCTAATGTGGCATAATATTTATTTCCCGCAGCTTTCTCTACTAATTCGTCAATTCGTGGCAAGGGTTGTATGTCGACCTTCATATGCTTATTTATCGCTCGAAAATCTAAGCACATACGCTTTGAACCGTTGGGTTTTGTTACCAGATCAATGGGGGATAACCAGGCGGCAGTCGATGGTTCAATGATATTACGATCCCTCATATCTGTTATCATTTCTTTAATTATCTCTTTTGCTTTCTCTCGGTGTCTATACTGTGGTCCTCGGACGGGATTGTGGTTGGCGAGCTGAATGTTAGCGGGTATACCAGCAATTGACCTTATTTCATGTGGTCCTAAAACAAACAAGGAATCATGAGCTAGAATTACTTTCCGCAAATGTTTACGCATTTCTCGGTCTAGAGGGTTCCACGGTTGGTTTCTAATTAACTCGTTCAACTTCTCTTGTCTAGTGGTTCCGCCTTTTACTTCGTCACATTCCGGTATCATACTGTTGGAAATCTCTTGGACATGTATGACCTTCTTTACTGGATCGTTGGGAATTACGGCACAAATTACACAGTCAAAGGATGGCACTTTCTGATCATCACCTACATTTACGTTTAATTGGTTTGAGGATCTCCTCTCCCCTTCTGTTTGAATGGCTAGGTGATGAGGTGCACAAAGGGATAATTCAGTTGAAGACTTTACTTTACACAATTTGTCATAGACCTGTTGAATATGTCCCAAGTGATTTCCTTTAGTGTCAACATATGAGATTATCTCCTCCGGGATTAACTCATATTTGCCAATGACAGTGCCAGCTCTCAAATACACTGATTTATCGGTACAATAACTTACTGGCAAATAGATGCGTGAATCTGGCTGTACTCTAACACATATCTCTGGTTGTTGGTTGAAACTTTTATGCGTGAATCGTACACTCAGAATTTCACCTATCTCTACTTTCACCTTGATGGATAAGATCGGTGCATGGTGGCCTCGTACAATAGTCTTCCTATCAATATGGAGACTCTTCAACTGTGGTGGACAAGGTACATCGGGCTTTAACGACAATCTATTGACGCATTTGATTCCTTGCATGTGCTCTCTCGTCACCACTCTCCCATATTCATGTGACTGGCCAGCCCAAATGAAAAGTTTCCTTTTAAGTTCCCAGGTTACTCTAAATCTGCCAAGGAGATCTGCTCCGAATAGTAATTCTGCATTAAAGTATTTATCATCCACCACAATGGCATGGTGTCTGACTTTCAACTGGGGTGTTACTTGTGCTGTTATGACTACTTTACCTTTAATTTTTATCTCATCTCCCGTAACACCCTGGTATCTATCTTTAAAAGGTTTGATGGGTTGCAAATTCAAAGTTTTTACTAGACTCTCCTTAATTAAGGTGGCTTCACTACTTGTATCTATTAAAGCAAGACAGACACGTTCATTTACAGTAAACCATATGCAAGGAGACACAGTGGAAGGAACCCGCTTATGTCAATATTTTGGATAATGCCGTCGACTTGAGCGTCCGGGGCAGCGTTGACTGTTTCTCCGACATCCTACTTCTAAGCAATCCCAACATGAACGTGGGGGTGGATTTAAGGGGCAAGTAGAAGTATCATGACTCTGTGTTCGGCAATATGGACAGTAAGGTCCCTGTCGCCTTCCAACTAACTTTTTACGAGGACTTTCAAATAAGGCTACAGCGTGTTGATCTCGCTGACTACTGGTACCCCAAGCTCCTGTTACGTTACATTCTGCCCTACTGGCTCTTTCATTCTTTACTGGAAGTTCTTGGTTCGCATGCTTGTGAACTGGCCGGATACCAGGATACCCAGTTCTGTTACCTTTCAGATAGCTGTGTCGGAGTCTCTCCAATCGTTCGGCCATCGTGTCTACTGGACAACAAGGGGAATAGTAAAACTTCAACTCCTCTTTCAACTGTGTTGGCAGTGGTTCGTACAATTTATCTTTCAACGTTTGTTCTTTACCTTCCATGGGCCCATACCGGCGGAAAATGGTTGTGAGAGTTGATTTAATTTGGCCCAAGAAGCGCCGGGGATCATCTTCCAAATTGTACTCTAACCGCGCAAATTCCTCCCAGGCATCTTCCAGAGGGATTGGTTTCACAAACAATTTCCGCAAGGTTACTTTAAGTTTATCCCAATCTTCCTCATCGGTACCAAGTTCTACTTGGACCATGGCTTCAACTTGCTGGTTCATGCGGTCGGTAGCTACATACCATCTATACCTAGGAGCTAACTGCGTTATCCTCTACTCTCTTACAGAATTTAGTTCAGATGGTGTCTGCGTTAAGACCAACGAGGTCGTCAAAGGACAGCCTCGGAATGTATTGGTGGTAATGGGGGCCAGGAGATCGGCTGGGCATATCGTTAGGAGGGGGCAAAAGTGGAACCACGGCAGGGAGAGTAGGTACAGCCGGTTCTTCCCTCCGTTCATCAAGCAAAGCTTGTTGTCTCCTTATTGTATCCATAGACTCAGCGAGTTTAGCCCGAAGAGCGTGGACTTCTGTTGCTAAATCAACAGCGGCTTTGGCCGTCATGGTCCCGTGATTTGCGTTAGCATCTGCCATTGTGTTACAACAAATCAATACTACAGGTATACCCCACTGTAAATACAATACATGCACAGTGCTCACTCAAGACCCAAGGACTGGTACTAATTTTCTGCAATACGACTAAACACTCCACGCATCAACTATTCAAAATACTGTTCAGATTATTAATCTCCCAAAAGATAATATTATTGCATGAAAAATACACTGAGACACTTTGCTATTCACCCAAACTCTGTATGGTGCAACACTGCGTGAACACTTCACGAATTTCTGTACTCACAATTCTTGGTCCATACACTTGTATAACATTTTCCATATACCGTATCACCATAAGGTCCTCACATATATAGTACTGTATTCTGAAAGTATACTGGCATTAGAGTTCACATAACATACGTTTCACCAAATAATGACCCGTTAGCACCTGGTTAAAATAAACTTTAAAATTATAGCATATACATAGAAATATTAATATGAGGAACTGTAAAATGCCCCGAGATATTAAGTAAATGGAATATATATCTACCTAACACATAAACTAAAGAATATTACAAGTACAGAATTAGCATCCACTTAACCTTTGCATATAGTGCAATGCTTCTGTTAGCAACTCAGAATAAAAACACTGGGCACTCCCACGATGGAAACATTTCACAAACTAGTGCCACGGCCCAAACATGTATTCACTGTCTGTAAGTAATACTGAGTTAACAACGGAAAAAAAATTTGGGCAGATTTTTACACATCAAAATTCTTCAAATATTAATGAACCTTATTCACACTCTACACTCAAGTTATTGTTGCAGGTATCATTTACTTTAAACAAGACTTTTTTCTAACCTAACTCCAAGGTATTTCTTTGAACTTATTTCACTTTCTTTGCAAACCACCACAAAAGCTGTACCTCGGAAAATATGGAACAAAATTATTAGCAATCTGAAATACTCATTAGTTACAGTGGAATGGTTATTAAATACCCGTACAGAGAAATGGTTATAACTCAGTTAAAAACTACAGTATCACAGTCATTCCTCCCAACTCGATACTATGTTCATTACATCACCATAGCTGCCTCCATTTATGAGGGGCTGAGCTGCCACCATTTATGAGGGCCTGAGCTGCCACCATTTATGAGGGCCTGAGCTGCCACCATTTATGAGGGCCTCTGTGTGCCAGTAACAATTCCTTTTACTCTCATACTTATTACCATTGGTAGCGTGACGGGAGGAGGCTCGTGGGTAGATGTAATGATAGTATCAAGCAATAGGGAAGAAATAACGGTAAATACTGTAGGTAAATAATAGACACAATTATACAAATACAAAATTTATTGAAACATGAATATGAAATTAGGAGAAAGAATTTATTTGTACCAACAGACCAAATCTAGTACTAGGGCCTCAGGCTCAACATACTCACCCCACTACTGGGTGGACATACTCAATAACCCTTCCAACCCTACTGGGTGGACATACTCAATAACACACAACTCTTATAGTCACTTAGCACCATAAAGACCGGGGGCAACTGCCACTACAACACTCAGTCGTCAAGCAACAGCCATGGGGTCCAGCCACCATGGAGTACTTTCCGACGAACTCTGAAGATCCCAGTGGATTAATTACACCACACAAATAGCCCTACTGAGGTAGACACTCATCCACCAATGATGGGGGCTGGTAGTGGTATGTGGCTTGGTGATCCGGAGTCACCTCGCAGGCCGAGCGTTAGGGCCAGACGAGCCAGCTGTGGGGGCCATAGGTAGTCTGAAGTGTCTGACGGCCGGGTCTCACGAAGGTAACTGATCCTACTGGACCTCGGACATCTCCCCAGACATAGTGGATACAACCTCCATGCTACAGACACGGCCTAGGCTGCGTTAGGGACCTGTATGGATGAAGGGACGGGCACTCACTAACGGTAGAAATGCCCGCGGGGCCCTCACTCAAAATAGGCCAGGGAGTCCACCTACTTCTATTCCGATGAATTAATTAACTGTACACTCTGACGTTGAAACTGAGACTATGAACTCAGTTTCATTCCCTACTATTATCTTCACTAACAATGCTCTGACTCAGCTATCAAAAGCAAAATTAAATTGATTACAAAGGGTTGGATGGCAACAGGTCCCAACATACAGCATGTAGGGGTGTAGAGATATTAATGTTGTCTAGCACTCAGGATGGAAGGAAACTCTAATGTGGTTTTCTTATATAATATATAAGTTATATGATAGACAGTCTGGTGCTGGAGGTGCCGTGTGGTGAGGGACTAGTCAGTAGAGACGTTCGGTGAGTAGCGTGTTGAAGGAGGTAGATGTGCAGGAGCTTCGTTAGAGAAGATGTTGCCTGTTGCTGGCCTCCTGGTTGAGTGAATGCTGGACAGCTAGGAGCTTGCTGGGAGGAGGTGTTGCGTGTTCAGGAAGATGGGCCAGAATGAGAGTTGGTTGGTGAGGAAGCTCAGAGAAGGACAGCTGGTGGGTCGCCATGCTCTCTGGCGGGAGCGAGGACCGCCAGGCAGGCGAGGAGATACGAGGGCTGCCAGGTAGCGGCGGAGGAGGAGGTGTTGCTTGTTGTAGAATTATGGTCAGAATGAATCTCAATGGAGAGACAGAGCTTATATACCCCGCAGCAGCCGCCAGTCCTCTATGAATCATGTTGGGAAAACCCAGAAAGTTGCCGGTGACTAGTTTCGTTGCTAAGCAACGGTAACATCTGGGGACAGCTCTCGCTTGGTTGCTAGGCAACGGCACGTTGGAATGTGGTGGCAGGTGGTGGCTGTGGCTACGCAGTTGTAAGCAGTTGTAGGGGAGACGTCCACTACAATACTCCCCCTCCCCTCCAGGCGGTGTAGGAGACTTGTTGTTTGTAGAGTTGCTTAGCACATGTGAGGCAGACCGGGCGGTGCATGCCTCATGTGAGACAACGGCGATGGCGTGATGAGCCGATCGCTGAAATACAACTGTCTAGATACACACTATCTGTGGGAGAAGGGAGAAAAAGGGTGTGTGGAGGCGATGAATGTTGTGCTTTCCTCACGACAGGTACAGGGTCGTCAGATGCGCCTGCTGGGGTGTGTGTGGGCCTGGGTCAGGAGCAGGGGCTGCGTCAGCAGAAGCGGATTAGGGCTCGTGACAGCAGCTGGGTCCACGACAGCAGCAGGGTGCAGGACATTAGCAGGGAGTACCTGAGGGAGAAAAGAGGGTGTGTGGGCCTGGGTCAGGAACAGAGGCCGCGTCAGGGGTTACTGCTGGGCCGGGGTCGGCGTCTGAGGCAGGACGGGTGTGCTGGGGTCGTCAGAATGTGGTGCTTGGGGCAGGAAGAGGAGCCGGTGTCTGCTTGAAGACTGGGAGCGTGATCAGTGTCTCCTCCATCCTGTGTGAGTGCTAATCTCCGGGAGTCACCATTGAAGGGGTGTGTGTGGGTCAGGATTCAGGAACAGAGGCCGCGTTAGGGGTTACTGCTGGGCCGGGGTCGGCGTCTGAGGCAGGACGGGTGTGCTGGGGTCGGTAGGATGTGGTGCTTGGGGCAGGAAGAGGAGCTGGTGTCTGCTTAGAGTAACAGAGCTGCTTCTGTGTGGATACGCCATTCTTCTATGCTGCTTGAAGACTGGGAGCGTGATCAGTGTCTCCTCCATCCTGTGTGAGTGCTAATCTCCGGGAGTCACCATTTGTAGGGGTATCGAGATATATATATTGTCTAGCACTCAGGATGGAAGGAAACTCTAATGTGGTTTTCTTGTATAATATATAAGTTATATGATAGACAGTCTGGTGCTGGAGATGCCGTGTGGTGGGGAGCTGCTCAGTAGAAGACGTTCTGTGAGTAGCGTGTTGAAGGAGGTAGATGTGCAGGAGCTTCGTTAGAGAAGATGTTGCCTGTTGCTGGCCTCCTGGTTGAATGATTGCTGGACAGCTAGGAGCTTGCTGGGAGGAGGTGTTGCGTGTTCAGGAAGATGGGCCAGAATGAGAGTTGGTTGGTGAGGAAGCTCAGAGAAGGACAGCTGGTGGGTCGCCATGCTCACTGGCGGGAGCGAGGACCGCCAGGCAGGCGAGGAGAAGCGAAGGGAGCCAGGCAGCGACGGAGGAGGAGGTGTTGCTTGTTCAAGAAGAATGGTCAGAATGAATC
This sequence comes from Homarus gammarus, assembly GCA_958450375.1. NCBI lineage: Eukaryota > Metazoa > Arthropoda > Malacostraca > Decapoda > Nephropidae > Homarus > Homarus gammarus. The sequence goes on from CAUDMG010000582.1 coordinate 146,327, forward strand.
TCAATGGAGAGACAGAGCTTATATACCCAGCAGCAGCCGCTATGAGTTATGTTGGGAAAACCCGAGAAGTCGCCGGTGACTAGTTCCGTTGCTAAGATATGGTAACATCTGGTTGGTTGCTAGGGAGGCGGTAGCAGGTGGTGGCAGCTACGCAGTTTGTAGGGGAGACGTCCACTACAATACTCCCCCTTCCCTCCAGGCGGTGTAGGAGACTTGTTGTCTGTAGAGTTGCTTAGCACATGTGAGGCAGACCGGGCGGTGCATGCCTCATGTGAGACAACGGCGATGGCGTGATGAGCCGATCGCTGAAATACAACTGTCTAGATACACACTATCTGTGGGAGAAGGGAGAAAAAGGGTGTGTGGAGGCTATGATTGGTGTGCTTCCCTCACGACAGGAACAGGGTCGTCAGATGCGCCTGCTGGGGTGTGTGTGGGCCTGGGTCAGGAGCAGGGGCTGCGTCAGCAGAAGCGGATTAGGGCTCGTGACAGCAGTTGGGTCCACGACAGCAGCAGGGTGCAGGACATTAGCAGGGAGTACCTGAGGGAGAAGAGAGGGGGTGTGGAGGCGATGGATGTTGTGTGCTTCCCTCACGGCAGGTACTGAGTCGTCAGATGCGCCTGCTGGGGTGTGTGGGTCTGGGTCAGCGTCTGAGGCAGGACGGGTGTGCTGGGGTCGTAGGATGTGGTGCTTGGGGCAGGAAGAGGAGCCGGTGTCTGCTTGAAGACTGGGAGCGTGATCAGTGTCTCCTCCATCCTGTGTGAGTGCTAATCTCCGGGAGTCACCATTTGTAGGGGTATCGAGATATATATGTTGTCTAGCACTCAGGATGGAAGGAAACTCTAATGTGGTTTTCTTGTATAATATAAGTTATATGATAGACAGTCTGGTGCTGGAGATGCCGTGTGGTGGGGAGCTGCTCAATAGAAGACGTTCGGTGAGTAGTGTGTTGAAGGAGGTAGATGTGCAGGAGCTTCGTTAGAGAAGATGTTGCCTGTTGCTGGCCTCCTGGTTGAATGAATGCTGGACAGCTAGGAGCTTGCTGGGAGGAGGTGTTGCTTGTTCAGGAAGATGGGCAGAATGAGAGTTGGTTAGTGAGGAAGCTCAGAGAAGGACAGCTGGTGGGTCGCCATGCTCGCTGGCCGGAGCGAGGACCGCCAGGCAGGCGAGGAGAAGCAAAGGCAGCCAGACAGCGGCAGAGGAGGAGGTGTTGCTTGTTCAAGAAGAATGGTCAGAATGAATCTCAATGGAGAGACAGAGCTTATATACCCAGCAGCCGCTATGAGTCATGTTGGGAAAACCCAAAAAGTCGCCGGTGAATAGTTTCGTTGCTAAGCAAGGGTAACATCTGGGGACAGCTCTCACTTGGTTGCTAGGCAACGGCACGTTTGAATGTAGTGGCAGGTGGTGGCTGTGGCTACCCAGTTGTAGGCAGTTGTAGGGGAGACGTCCACTACAAGCGTCTGCTACTAAATCCGTGGATTATATTCAAAGTTCCCTCTAAACAAAGGCGGGGAAACAGAGAAAACGGGGGACGTTTCCACTGGGGGACTCAGAAGGTTTAGTGGACGTTTGAGCGTAATATGAATCCTTAAGGTTTTCAGGTTAGCCGTCATCACGATCATGACACTGTAGCTGTGCGAGGGTCGAGGTTATGATGTGGACGTTGTCTCTTGGTTGACTGTGTTGCAGCGCCTGCATGGCCGATTTCGAGTCCGTGTGAATTATGATGGACTTGTTGTGTTGTGTTGCAGCGAGTTGTAGGGCCTTTGAGATTGCTACCAGCTCTGTTTGTAGGGTGGAGCAGTCATTAGAAAGTCTCCATCGGAGGGTCTGACCTTGGGTGTAGAAGGCCCCTCCGGATGTATGATGTTTTGGATCCACCGAGCCGTCTGTGAAGAAAGATGCTGCATCAGCCGGTGTCTCGGTGGCTATGGCTTCTAGAGTTATTTTTTTGAGGTTCCCCTTCTGGAGGTTGGCTTTACTATCGCCTAGGTCGGTAAATTTGAATGTGGCTGGTGGAGGGCTCCATGGTGGAGGAACAGCGTAACCATTAGGGTGTGTCAATTTTGTCAACATGTTAAAAATCAAATTTGGTAGTCAAAATATTGTGCCTCTTTATGTCTAAACTTGAGATTAGCAAACAAAAATGAATTGAAATAACCCTCACCTACATCAATTATACCTTAAAGTTTCAAATATCAGTATTTCAACAAATTAATGAGACTTGATTAGAATTATTCACTTGATATTAACTAATCTCATGTAAGCATATGGATTATGGAGTATTTTATGGTTCTATAGCTTGTGTACAATATGCATGTCAGAACATGAACATGAACAGGCTCTCCGTGTGGGACAGTTTAATTCTTGTTTTGACTTGTACCAAGGGTGAGGATAAGGCGCCCGGCTCACTCTCCTTCTAGATATCATAGACGGTGGTTTGCTCTCATTGCACTTGCACCTACTCTACCAGACGAATTCTACATTTTAATTATTGTAAGAAGGGCATATTGATTGTCGCAGTTACTTATATCATTGTATAAAACATTATGTTCTAAGAAATTATTATGTTATTTCTGTTACAGCATTTTTGATAAACAAATTGATATTTTTTGAAACAACAATTGAATTATGAAACATTGAAATATTTTTCTATTTGTCAGACAGTGTGAAGATGTCAAAATTGAAGACAAGAAGTCAGTTGTCAACCCACTTGAGCTTGCTAGTTGGTAAAGGGAAGGAGCTTCCTGTATCAGAACTTCCAACAGTGAGAGACATGCTAAGATTAGGGTTACTCCTTCGAGAAAAAAATGCAAAGGACAGAAGGAACTATACAGATAAAGAACTCATAAATGACATGATAGTCCCTCTTCTGCATCAATGGACAAAAGCTAATGCACTATTCAAACCACTTGTGATTAATCAGTGTCGAACTATTGAGCTAAAACTAACGAAATTATGGCACAGAGCAGTTGAAACATCACTTGGTAAAGGAAACTTGGCCAGGAAAAATGAATTTCTGCACACACTTGATACTCTGTTTGACATTTTGACCTGCAAGTGCTCCATACAATTATGTTCTGAATCCAACTGTTCTCACTCAGGTAAGAGAGAAAATAATTCCCACATTGATTGTGGTTGTCCTCGTGAAAAGAAGATCCCTGTTTTAGAGCTTGAATTTATAAAGGCACAGAGGACAAAGGCAGAAGGCCAAGGAAGTATGCAAATGGGTTCAATAGATTATTCAGAAACAAAGAAGCAGATTGTTAATGCCAAGAAGAGAGAACAAATCCGAGAGAGGGAACAAAAGAAGAAAATGAAGAGTGAAGAAGCCATCCAAAGAGAGGAAGAGCTGTGTCAAGATGTTTATCACTTCTTTGATAGTTCTTCTGATGAACAGGAAGCAACATCAGATGATAGTTCCAAAGAGCCATCTGAACCTTTACCAAAGAAAATGAAATACAACACAAGAAATATTTCAAAGATTGCTTTAGCTAGTATTCGCCACCATGCTGGCCTTCGTGAGGCTGCAGAAATTGCAACTGCCGCTTGGATAGATGCAGGCCTCATCAGCCGAGAGGATGTATCTTTGGTGATAGATCATAATAAAATTAGAAGAGCACAAGAAAAAATAATGAAGGAAATATCTGATCAGCATGAAAAAGATTTAAGCGAGGGAGGGCTCTCCTGTCTTTTGTTTGATGGAAGAATAGATGACACAAAAGTTTTGCTAGAAGTAGAGGGAGTGAACAGAAAGTTTCCAGGTCTCATCAAAGAAGAACACTACTCTGTCTGTTCTGAGCCTGGTGGTCGGTTTTTGTTTCACTTTACTCCCGAAACTGAAGTAGAAGGGAAGAAACATGCAGAGGTCATTGCTGATCATATTTTATGTTGGGTTCAGGAGAGAGGACTTGGCAGTTCACTGCAGGCTGTTGGTGGAGATTCAACTGCAGTGAACACCGGATGGCAGGGGGGTGTAATGACGCATTTAGAGAAAAAACTAGGAAGAAGACTTGTTTGGATTGTATGTGATTTACATACAGGCGAGCTACCTCTTCGTCATCTCATCCAGGAACTTGATGGTCCTACAAAGAGCAACAACAAGTGGTCAGGTCCCCTTGGCATCATGCTGGATGAAGCAACACAACTAGAAATAAATACAACCATTCCAAAGGTCGAAGTTGGCCCTCCCCTTCCGGCGTTGTCTGAAGGAGTCATCAAAGATCTCAGCACAGATCAATCCTATGCTTATCGTATTGCCCAAGCAATAAGATCAGGAGAAGTGCCTCAGTCATTGGCTCTCTTGGAGATTGGACCTGTCAGTCACAGCCGTTGGTTAACTACAGCTCTTCGTTTCTGCAGGATTTGGATTTCCAAACACGAATTGAAGGGCAAAGTGCTGAAGAATTTGAGGTTAATTGTTGAATTTATTATTGGAGTTTATCTTCCCCAGTGGTTTAGTGTGAAACTTAATCCTATGTGGGTGGATGGGCCCAATCACCTTTTGTTTCAATTGCAGCTAGTAAGAACACAGAGGAAGGTAGTGAGGGACATCGTGTTACCTGTGGCAAGAAGGTCCGCTTGGTATGCTCGATCAGAAGCAGTTTTGCAAGCAATGCTTTGCAGTCAATGTACCAATCTCCGAACCGAGGCTGTAGAAGTCATTCCAAAGATTAGAGGAACCCTAATAGATGACGACCAGTTGGGAGACTGTTCGTTTCATTCAAGAAAAGTTCCCCCAATAAACGTCAATGCCACCAAATTGTCAGAATTGGTTGACTTGAGTTTGGAAGTCTTAGAGCCACCATTGACAACAAGTCTAACTAGCCAAGAATTGAGAAACCTTAAAGAGACTCCAATGCAGGTGCCGAAGTGGCCTTCCCACACTCAAAGTGTGGAGAGATGTGTGAAAATGGTCACAGAAGCAGCGGGCCATGTTTACAGCCACGAGAGGCGAGAAGGTTACATCAAAGCACAAATAGCAAGCAGACTACTGATGACAAGAAACCAAAGCAAAGAGAGTATGAAGGCATTGGTTACTTTCAAATAGACTACGGATAATAAAATATAATAATTTGAAACTTGAAACAGTAACATGTGTGCAAACGCTGGTTATGTTATAAATTCACAAATATGTACATTTAAAAATCCATTTGATGTAGGTAGGACTTATTATAAAAAATAATTTATGCCAGAATATTGTTTTGCATGCTTAAAGACTACAATAAATTGCTACCAAATTACTCGATTTTCAATTTAGCCAGTTCACCCCCTAAATTGACACACCCTAGTAACCATTGTCTCGTGTGTCTTGGTTGTTCTTGACGAGTGCTTCTGCTTGCAGGTGTCGAATGACCTCGCTTGCCTCGTGCGACCAGGTGGCCCCTCTCTCTCTGTGGTCGAGGTGGAGGGAGACACTGATTCGCGTTTTGGCAGCTGTGGGCTTATCTGATCTACAGATTTTGGCGACGAGACCGGCTGTCATCTGCTTGACTCGTACTGCCAGGGTTGGTAGTTCAGTTTCCATTTGCAAATTGTAAATTCTGGTCCACATGGGTGCTCCGAGCATGGTCCTGAGAGCATTATTTTGGATAACTTCTCGCTTAGCTATCTGGTCTTCTCTCAGTCCAATGAGTGCTGGAGCACTGTAATCTACCAGCGATCTGATGGCGGCCATGTAGTAGGCTTTGAGCACATGAAAGTTTGCTCCTGCGGTTGTGCTGGTGAGCGACCTCATTATATTGTGTCTGCTCTTCGTCCTGTGCCTGAGATACTCGAGTTGCGGCTTTAAAGTGAGTTTCTGGTCAAACCAGATTCCAAGACACTGGTGGGTGTTGGTCCAGACTACCGGCGTGTTTTGTATGGAGAGCATCTTGTCTGGTGTGTCTGTGCAGATGGCCATCGCTTTCGACTTGGCTGGATTTATCTTGAGTCCAAGTCTGTTGCACTTCTCTTCTATAAGTTGGAGTGCGTGTTGCGTGTTGGCTAGTCTGTTTGATCCTCTTACTATAAGCTGTAAGTCGTGTGCATAGCATAGGAGCTTGGCTGTTTGTCTGAAAGGAAGTTTGACAAGATTTACTATCAGGACATTGAACAGCATTGGACTGAGGATGCCTCCTTGTGGGGTTCCGTTTTCATGGACCCTGTAGCTTGAGGTTGCTCCCTGAAAGCGTACTCTTGCTTCTCTCTGTGTGAGGTAGTTCTGGATCCACTCCAGCAACCTTCCTTTGATGCCTTTATCAGCGAGCGTCGTTATAATGGCCAGTGGATTTGCTAGTTCGAAGGCCTTCTCCAGGTTCGAGGAAGACCACAAGAGCTGGTTTGTAGTTCACTGTGCTGAGTATCTCGGCGATGTTGTTGCCTGTGCCGGTGTTCTCGGTGTAAGCAAAAATGTGAGGGTGTGGGCTGCCTACTTTCCACTTGAGTCGGTTGAGAGCCATTCTTTCTCCCGTCTTCGCTATGCAGCTGAGAAGGGAGATGGGCCTCGGTTTGTCTGGTTCTCTGGGCTTCGGAATGGGCTGTATATCTGCCTTCTTCCATTCCGGTGGAAGTCTTTGTGCTGTCCACGAAGCATTGATGACTTGTAGCAAAGCCTCGTGTCCGGCTTTTCCGGCATGGGAAAGCATGGAGTAGGTTATCCTGTCGGCCCCTCGTGCTGTGTCCTTGCTTCGTTTTAGCGACTTCTGGAGTTCTTGCTGGTTGAAAGGTCTGTCGGTGTCATCTTCACTGTTGCAGGCCTCTTCGATCATCTGGAGTCTGACCTGTCGCAGACGCCGTTGTGTCTCCACAGCCTGTCTCGGGAGGTTTTTCGTTGCTGCTCGGTCAGAGAACAGTTTTACAAGTCTCTCGGCTTCCTCTTCTGGGTTGGGATGGGTTTCTGGTGGTGGTGTTGCCTTCCCAGATGCCCTTCGGATCTGGGCCCACATCTTGCCAAGGGAGGTGTGCTCGTTCAGTTCGGAGCACCACTTGAGCCAGCTTACGTTTTTTATTTCTTCCTTCTCTTCCTTGGTATCCTTAACTATGACTTGCAGGAGATGTCTGTTTGTTTCCGTGGGATGTCTCCTGTAGTTTCTTCGGACCATGTTCTTTCACCCTGGGACAGTAGTACCAGTAATCATTGTACTGTCTTGATGTGAGTTTTGTGTTTGGGATAGCCTCTTCTGCCGCTTGGTGAAACGCCTCGACCAATTGTTGGTGGAGAATTATCTCGTCCACGGGTGCTGCGCCGGTCGGCTGTGATTTTTCGCGCCACTTAGCCAGGTGTTTCTTAAAGAGTCCCCAGTCTGCCTTTTGGGTATTGTATCTCCATCTCGGCGGGGGTGGCGTGGGGAGCTTGTTCACCTTCAGCGTTGTTAGGGTGGCGAAGTGATCGCTGGTCAGCGTGGGGTGTAGCTGCCAGGAGGCCGAAGGCTGTAGTGCACTGGAGACGAAGGCTAGATCTAGCCTTCCTCCCCGAATGTGGGTGGGCTCTCCGGTGTTCAGGAGGCGTATCTCGGGTGTGTCTTGAAAGGTGGTGTATAGGTGTAGGCCGTCTTCATTTGTGGGGCTTACCGAGCTTAGGAAGGGCTGATGTGCGTTGAAACCCCGTACTATGAGTGTGGCGTGGTCAGCGGCTGAAGCGAATAATTGAGTCACCTCCAGTGAGCCCCTTGGGTTCTTGTAGATGTTGTGAACAGTTAATTCCCGTTCTTGGAGGGTTACTTTAACGGCCTGTGTCTCGATGTTTTCCCCATATGGAAATTGCTGCATGACCTCGGAGGAGGGTATGCTTGACTTGACCAAGATCATACATCCTCTTGTTGACGCCTGCGTGAAATGCCTCCCTTATGTCTTGTAACCACTGAATTTGAAACAGTGGTGTTCTTGTAGAAGTGTTTCTTGTAGCAGTATAATGTCAAGCTAGTCCTTGGCTGCTGCTTCTGGCAGGAGGTGTTTCTTGTTTTTGATGCCCTGAGCATTCCACGTAAGGATGTTCAGGGTGCTGATGTTTTCCACCACTGCTTCATCGGGGACTTCTGGTGGTCCTCGATGGAAATCTTCAGGTCCGATTCCGACTGGATCAGGTTCATATCTTCCTGTTCTGTGGTTTTTGCTTTCTGGGCTGTGGTTCGGTTCAGGGGAGTTGAAACGTCCAATTTCTTTCTGGGAGCTGTCGGTATCTTTTGTTCTCTGGTGGCCTTTTTCGGTGTAGAGTGTACCTTGGCTGTCACTCGTGTGGGGACCGGCGTGGTGTCCTCCACTGAGGTGGCTGGAGCTGTGGCGACTTGCCCGAGGACACTCCCCATGAGTGTTTGGAGCTGTGTGGGTTGGATCTTGTGGCCCAGTAGTCCGGCTAGGCCCTCCGCAAAGGTTGTCAGTACCTTGGCTAGGTCTGATACGTGTATCATTCCTTCTGGTGCCTTGGTGTGTGCTTCTTTTGTCTTTTTCGTGGTTGTCGTTGTCTGCTGCTTGGGTGGCTGAGGTGTGGCCGTAGCGAGGCCAGGAAACTGGGCTGCACTTTGGGTGTTGACCGGCTGAGGAGGTTGGCCTTGTTGTTTTGGCCTTTGGGTTCCTCACACGAATGTACTTGGTGGGGCTGGTGTGCAGGCGGTGGGGGTCGGTCTTGCTGCTGGTCGGTTTGCCTGGACTCTCTTTGTCCTCTCAGACCATCCAGGGTTCCAGGCATGGTGCTTGCCCCCGCAGTTGGCACACTTGGGGGTAATTTTTTCTCATTTGTCAACTTGGTGAGGCAGGAGTGTGTGTCGTGCTTCTGATCGCAGACAGCGCAGATTTCCTTGTACGTGCACCTCGTCTGATGGTGCCCGTATTTCTGGCATCTGAAGCACCGCAGGGGCTCCGGGACGAAAGGCCTCACTTCGTAGATCCCCCAGGTTTTGAGGTCTATGGTGCTGGGGGGTGGACCTTAGTGCGTTATGAGCACTTGTTTTGTGGTGGCCGTCTTGTTGGACGGGGGAGAGCATCTCTCGGCTTTTAGGATCTTCGGGTGGCTCTCCAGGAGTTCGAGGGGGAGTTCCTTTGGGTACCGGAGGACTACCGACTTCATCAGTTTCTGGGTGGGGTCCAGCTTGGTTGATGCAACGGTGGTGGTGTTTTGCCGGTAAGTGTCGAGGGTGGTGGCGGAGTCCTTGTCTTTGGGGTGAATAATCATCTCCCCCTTTAGGTTGGGCCGTACTGAGAACTTGGCCAATGGATTTAGTTTTTCCAGGCCTATGCATATTTATATGTCTGCTAAGGATTAGAGACACGAGGTGTGAAATGTGCGGGGCCAATCACCGTGCAGTATGCGAGAGAGGACGGGAGCGCTGATCCTGGCTGAGACATGGAAGCTCAAGACTCAGTCGGCGATAGTACTCCTCCGTCCTTACCTGAGACTTAGTCTGTCGACGTCGTTGGCTGTAATCTGATTGGCTGGTAAACGAACAGCAGGTGATCATTCTGCAGTTGTAGGGGAGAGTATCTACGACAATACTCCCCCTCCCCTCCGCGCGCAGCAGGAGACTAGTTGTCGGTAGGGTTGTGTCCCACATGTGAGACATACTGGGCAGGTGTATGTACGACTCGGCCGCTATGGGTGACGAATCCGTCTAGTGACACAAAACCTGTGGGAGAAACAGAGGGAGAAGGAGGATTGTGGATGAGAGAAGGTTGAATAGGCGAGGAATGTGGTGTTTCTCTCGCGGCAGGGGCAAAGTCCTCAGGGTCACTGGTTGTGGTGTCTGGGTCCACGTCAGGAGCAGGGGCCACGTCAGGAGGAGGGTCCCCATCAGTAGCACGGTCCACGACAGGAGCAGGGTCCATGACAGGAGCAGGGTTCACGTCTGGAGCAGGGTCCATGACAGGAGCAGGGTCCACGACAGGAGCAGTAGGTACCTGAGGATGAAAAGAGGGTGCCCAGAAATGTCGTGGATGGGGTGTTGCTGCAAGTGGTAACTGTGGGCAGACTGGTGAAGGCGTAGTTTGTTGGGGGTAATGCTGGGCTGGGGGTCCAATGGGTAAGGTGGCCGGTTTCACTTGGTCTATGTTGACGGTGTCGTGTCTGCCATTGCGGATGATCGTCAGAAACTTCGCTGAACGTGCAGCAACCTGAAAGAGTCCATCGTAGGGGCGTTGAAGTGGGTTGTGGTGAGCATCGCGCCTGACCAAGACATACTCCGCATTAAGTAGTGCAGGAGGGATGTGTTCAGGGTGCCGAGAAGGCTGGCGTGGGGCAGTAGCTCAGAATGCAGAAACTGCTTGTCTTAGTTTTTGCAGTAGGTCGTGACAGACGGTAGGATTGGAGTGATCGAGGTCAGGAGGGAGTGAGAAGTCTCCGGGTAGGCGAAGGGGCTCACCTAGGGTGAGACCTGCTGGGCTGCAGTCCATGTCCTCCTTGTGTGATGCATGGATGCCGAGGAGCACTAAGGGTAGAGCATCCGTCCAGCTGTAAGGGTCGTGCTATGCCTTGATTGTTAGGGTGTGTCAATTTTGTCAACATGTTAAAAATCAAATTTGGTAGTCAAAATATTGTGCCTCTTTATGTCTAAACTTGAGATTAGCAAACAAAAATGAATTGAAATAACCCTCACCTACATCAATTATACCTTAAAGTTTCAAATATCAGTATTTCAACAAATTAATGAGACTTGATTAGAATTATTCACTTGATATTAACTAATCTCATGTAAGCATATGGATTATGGAGTATTTTATGGTTCTATAGCTTGTGTACAATATGCATGTCAGAACATGAACATGAACAGGCTCTCCGTGTGGGACAGTTTAATTCTTGTTTTGACTTGTACCAAGCGTGAGGATAAGGCGCCCGGCTCACTCTCCTTCTAGATATCATAGACGGTGGTTTGCTCTCATTGCACTTGCACCTACTCTACCAGACGAATTCTACATTTTAATTATTGTAAGTAGGGCATATTGATTGTCGCAGTTACTTATATCATTGTATAAAACATTATGTTCTAAGAAATTATTATGTTATTTCTGTTACAGCATTTTTGATAAACAAATTGATATTTTTTGAAACAACAATTGAATTATGAAACATTGAAATATTTTTTTATTTGTCAGATAGTGTGAAGATGTCAAAATTGAAGACAAGAAGTCAGTTGTCAACCCACTTGAGCCTGCTAGTTGGTAAAGGGAAGGAGCTTCCTGTATCAGAACTTCCAACAGTGAGAGACATGCTAAGATTAGGGTTACTCCTTCGAGAAAAAAATGCAAAGGACAGAAGGAACTATACAGATAAAGAACTCATAAATGACATGATAGTCCCTCTTCTGCATCAATGGACAAAAGCTAATGCACTATTCAAACCATCTGTGATTAATCAGTGTCGAACTATTGAGCTAAAACTAACGAAATTATGGCACAAAGCAGTTGAAACATCACTTGGTAAAGGAAACTTGGCCAGGAAAAATGAATTTCTGCACACACTTGATACTCTGTTTGACATTTTGACCTGCAAGTGCTCCATACAATTATGTTCTGAATCCAACTGTTCTCACTCAGGTAAGAGAGAAAATAATTCCCACATTGATTGTGGTTGTCCTCGTGAAAAGAAGATCCCTGTTTTAGAGCTTGAATTTATAAAGGCACAGAGGACAAAGGCAGAAGGCCAAGGAAGTATGCAAATGGGTTCAATAGATTATTCAGAAACAAAGAAGCAGATTGCTAATGCCAAGAAGAGAGAACAAATCCGAGAGAGGGAACAAAAGAAGAAAATGAAGAGTGAAGAAGCCATCCAAAGAGAGGAAGAGCTGTGTCAAGATGTTTATCATTTCTTTGATAGTTCTTCTGATGAACAGGAAGCAACATCAGATGATAGTTCCAAAGAGCCATCTGAACCTTTACCAAAGAAAATGAAATACAACACAAGAAATATTTCAAACATTGCTTTAGCTAGTATTCGCCACCATGCTGGACTTCGTGAGGCTGCAGAAATTGCAACTGCCGCTTGGATAGATGCAGGCCTCATCAGCCGAGAGGATGTATCTTTGGTGATAGATCATAATAAAATTAGAAGAGCACAAGAAAAAATAATGAAGGAAATATCTGATCAGCATGAAAAAGATTTAAGCGAGGGAGGGCTCTCCTGTCTTTTGTTTGATGGAAGAATAGATGACACAAAAGTTTTGCTAGAAGTAGAGGGAGTGAACAGAAAGTTTCCAGGTCTCATCAAAGAAGAACACTACTCTGTCTGTTCTGAGCCTGGTGGTCGGTTTTTGTTTCACTTTGCTCCCGAAACTGAAGTAGAAGGGAAGAAACATGCAGAGGTCATTGCTGATCATATTTTATGTTGGGTTCAGGAGAGAGGACTTGGCAGTTCACTGCAGGCTGTTGGTGGAGATTCAACTGCAGTGAACACCGGATGGCAGGGGGGTGTAATGACGCATTTAGAGAAAAAACTAGGAAGAAGACTTGTTTGGATTGTATGTGATTTACATACAGGCGAGCTACCTCTTCGTCATCTCATCCAGGAACTTGATGGTCCTACAAAGAGCAACAACAAGTGGTCAGGTCCCCTTGGCATCATGCTGGATGAAGCAACACAACTAGAAATAAATACAACCTTTCCAAAGGTCGAAGTTGGCCCTCCCCTTCCGGCGTTGTCTGAAGGAGTCATCAAAGATCTCAGCACAGATCAATCCTATGCTTATCGTATTGCCCAAGCAATAAGATCAGGAGAAGTGCCTCAGTCATTGGCTCTCTTGGAGATTGGACCTGTCAGTCACAGCCGTTGGTTAACTACAGCTCTTCGTTTCTGCAGGATTTGGATTTCCAAACACGAATTGAAGGGCAAAGTGCTGAAGAATTTGAGGTTAATTGTTGAATTTATAATTGGAGTTTATCTTCCCCAGTGGTTTAGTGTGAAACTTAATCCTATGTGGGTGGATGGGCCCAATCACCTTTTGTTTCAATTGCAGCTAGTAAGAACACAGAGGAAGGTAGTGAGGGACATCGTGTTACCTGTGGCAAGAAGGTCCGCTTGGTATGCTCGATCAGAAGCAGTTTTGCAAGCAATGCTTTGCAGTCAATGTACCAATCTCCAAACCGAGGCTGTAGAAGTCATTCTAAAGATTAGAGGAACGCCAATAGATGACGACCAGTTGGGAGACTGTTCATTTCATTCAAGAAAAGTTCCCCCAATAAACGTCAATGCCACCAAATTGTCAGAATTGGTTGACTTGAGTTTGGAAGTCTTAGAGCCACCATTGACAACAAGAATTGAGAAACCTTAAAGAGACTCCAATGCAGGTGCCGAAGTGGCCTTCCCACACTCAAAGTGTGGAGAGATGTGTGAAAATGGTCACAGAAGCAGCGGGCCATGTTTACAGCCACGAGAGGCGAGAAGGTTACATCAAAGCACAAATAGCAAGCAGACTACTGATGACAAGAAACCAAAGCAAAGAGAGTATGAAGGCATTGGTTACTTTCAAATAGACTACGGATAAATAAATATAATAATTTGAAACTTGAAACAGTAACATGTGTGCAAACGCTGGTTATGTTATAAATTCACAAATATGTACATTTAAAAATCCATTTGATGTAGGTAGGACTTATTATAAAAAAAAATTTATGCCAGAATACTGTTTTGCATGCTTAAAGACTACAATAAATTGCTACCAAATTACTCGATTTTCAATTTAGCCAGTTCACCCCCTAAATTGACACACCCTATTGATTGTGTCCTTCAGCTGCCGGTGAAACCGCTCTAACATACCGTTGATTGAGGGTGGTAAGCGGTAGTGCGGTCCCTAGAAGTGCCGAGGAACTGCAGGAGGCTGTGCCAGAGTTGTGACTCAAACTGGGATCCTCGGTCAGTGATGACAGTCGTGGGGGGACCGAAACGGGAGACCCAACCGGACAGGAAGGCGCGGACGGCAGACTCTGCTGTAGCATCGGGCATGGGAATGGCTTCTGTCCACCTGGTGAAACGGTCAATGCAGGTGAAGATGTAGGTGTTGCCGCAGGATGATGAAAGAGGTCCCACGATGTCGAGGTGCACTACCTGGAAGCGTCCTTTGGGTATAGGAAAGGTTTCTAAGGGAGCCCGTGTGTGTCGATGTATTTTAGAGAACTGGCAGGCCGGGCACTGGGCAGCCATATTCCTAGTATCGGCCTTGATGCCGGGCCAGATGACACGTTGCGTGAGGAGGCGCTGGGAGGCCCGCACACCTGGGTGGCTGAAACCATTGATGCGGTCGAAGATGGCGCGGTGGTAGAAATGAGGCTCGAACGGTCTAGGCTGCCCACAGGACATGTCGCACCACAACTTGATGTTCGTGCCGGGAACGGTGAGTTCTTGAAGGGCGAGACCTGATGGAGATGTCTTGTATGCTGCCAGGTCTTCGTCGTTCTCTTGAGCCATGGCGAGCTGTCTGTAATCCATGGGTAGAGATGAGGGAAGAATGCTGGATATACAACGAGAGAGGGTGTCAGCGATCTCGTTGTGGCTGCCTTTTATGTGTTGGATGTCGCTGGTGAACTCCGAGATGTAAGCCAAGTGGCGAAGGACACGAAGTGCATGCGACTTGGAGGCTGAAGCGAAGGCGTGGACAAGGGGCTTGTGATCGGTGAAGATGGTGAACTGACGGGCCTTGAGGAAGTGCTGGAAATGCTTGAGAGCAAGGTATACGGCCAGGAGTTCTCAATCGAAGGCACTGTACTTGAGGTGTGGTGGTTGAAGCCGCTGTGAGAAGAAGGTAATGGGCATGAGAATTCCGTTGATCTCCTATTGTAAGACGGCGCCCACGGCAGTAGAAGACGCGTCTGCTGAGAGAGTGGTCTGGGCGTTGGGTGCAGGGTGAGCCAGGAGGGTAAGGCGTGTGATGTGCTGCTTGATAGTGGTGAATGCCATAACAGCCTCTTGAGATCAAATGAGAGGATTGTGAGACGTCTTGGGGAGTCCCTCGAGAAGATCGTAGAGGGGAACGTGGACGGTAGCAGCGTGGGCAATGAAGCGGTAGTAGTAATTGACTAAGCCCAGGAATTCTTGAGTTTCTTCACCGTTTCAGGTTTGGGGAACTCCCTAATGGCAGTTACCTTCTGTGGTAGGGGTTGGATGCCGCTCGGCGAGACTCTGTGACCGAGGAAATCGATGGAGGAGGCTCCGAAGACGCACTTGGCAGGGTGAACTTTCATGTTGTTTTTCTGCAGGCGTTTGAGAACGAGCTGTAGGTGGTGATGATGCTCGGCAAAATCGAGATCGTGAAGCATGTGGTCCATGTACCTCTGGAAGGTCTGGGCTGTATTGCGTAGACCAAAACTCACGAAGGCATAATCGAAGAGACCAAACGGAGTGGTGAGGGCTGTCTTCTGGGTATCTGCAGGTGCTATTAGGATCTGGTGGAAGGAACGCTCCAAGTCGATCTTCGAGAAGATGGTCTTGCCATGGAGTTTGTGGTGGAAGTCCTGGACACGCGGGATTGGGTACCTGTCAGGTTTTGTGACGAGGTTCAGAGCTCTGTAGTCACCACATACCCTCCAGTCGTTGGATGATGGCTTTGGAACCATGTGAAGAGGCGATGCCGTCTTGCAGGAGTCTGTTGAATTCCGCCTTGGCTGCATTAAGGAGCTCAGGGCGAAGGCAGCGAGGGCGTGAGAAGACTGGAGGTCCTTTAGTTTCGATGTGGTGGAAAATTCCCGACATAGGTGGTGGTGGAGAGACTTGGGGTGAGAAAAGTTCCTTGAACTTCTTGAGCATGGGGGAGAACTCGTTGTACGACGAGAGGCAGGTGATGGTGTCAGTGTCTGCGGCACGTGTATCCCGGATCATGCGTGCTGTAAGCTTATGGATGAGGCAGAGGTGGCTTGGGTCGACGCCGAGCTTGTGGAAGGTGAGGAAGTCGAAGCCAAGGATGGGTTGAGAGACGTCTGCGACCACGAATGACCAGCGCAGAGTCTTGGGAAGACCAAGGTCTAAGGCGAGGATGTGTGTGCCGTAGGAGGCGTTGATAGTACCGTTGGCAGCAAACAAGTCGTAAGAGGGTGCTTTGATGTGTCTTGCAGTGAAGGAGGAATGATGCTGACCAATGAACCTATGTCGACGAGGAATTTCCTGCCGGAGGTGCGGTCGGTGATGTGCAGTAGTGAGACGCCTCAAGTGATGGGGGCTGTGGCGTCTACCAATCCCCGTTGATGCCGTTTCTCGAGTAGTTGCAGGGGGGCTCACAATGTCTAGCATTGACACTGAAACGGTGGTGGTACCAGCAGAGGGTAAGTCCGCTGTGCGGTTTCTCAGGTCTTTCACATATTCTTTTTACTTACTTCACTGGTTACTGCATAACCTTAGTTCTTTTTGATAGCATGGACATTCTTTTGGTAGGATGGACATTCTTTTGGTAGCATGATCGAGGGTCTAGGCACATGGGTATGGTAATTCTGGTATCAAATCACTTGGACGGAAATAAAGGTAAAATACTTTGGGAGAAATGAATTCTCCTAAAATACTCTAAGAACAAGTTTATTAATATGAAATCAAAGGGAAAAAGATATATTATTAATCATATAACTACCAGGGTCAACTCCTGGGCTTATTGCAGACTCAGTACTTTCTTCTTTAATTATTTTCTTATTTCTTTACTCAACAGTAATTACTCAGATCTTACACTCTTACTGCACACAACCTTACTGGTGTTACATTACGTACATAGCAGGACCAGTTCCTTGGCCCTACTCCCAATACATAGTACATGGCACTCATTGTAGATTACTGTACTTTTCACACCTACTGGTGGTACGTGGCATTACAGTACAGATACAAGACTTTACTCAACATACACGTTAATACTGAAAATAGCAGATACAGGGGTCCACTACCCAACATGGGATAATTATTTCCAACTAATTATCCCTAACATACATGCTACAACACTCTCTGTGGACATATACTTCCAGGGTGCGTCCCAGGGTAGAACACCGAGATTCACGACTGTTGTTACAGTCGGTGGTGGCCAGACACATGGTGAGTCTGGGGTCTTGCACTACGAGGCAGTGGAGCATATTAATCAGGCCACATCGGTGCCATCGTTTCATATATGGTTCTGTAGCGTACTGTATGTGGCCAGTTGTCAATTATCTTAGTATGGGCACACAAACGTACGTACATGTAGATATCTCACACTCAGGAATGAGGTAGAATAGAAACTCACAATGCGCTTTTTGTATATATATTGTTGTATAGCGCAGTGCTTAGGAGTGACTAGGTGGAGAAGCTTGCTCAGAGGTCCTGTAGGGCGAGGAGGTTTCTGAGGAAGCTGGGTGGTGAGAAGCTGTGAGAGATGTTGCTGGTCCGGTAGCCGAGTGTAGAATGGTCCCCCATGATGATGATGATAATGAAGTAAAGTGGCAAATGACTTTGCACTGGGAAAGGAGAGGAGAGAGAGAGAGAAGTAAAGCATGGAAACGGGAAGAAAAGTGGGAGGGGTAGATAGCAGGTGGGCTGTCCACCTAGCGGGGACGAGTTGAAATGATTGGGTGGTGGCCGCTCGCAGCACACGCCCGACCGCTCATGGAGGGAGATTGAGGGAGGAGGGGGGATGGAAGCTAAGCTAGCTAGTATTCATTATTGTAATGGGTGTTAATTTTGTTTGTCCGATGGCGGTGTTATTTGTTCACATATATGTGTAAAGTGGGTCTTGTTCTGCTATGTCAGCATGGAGGCTCTTAGGCCACCAGCTGTGTGTTTTAGTAGTTCCTTCTTCTTTTAACTTGGAGAATAATGGGTCCTCCATCTCTTCAAGTTTGATCCATGTTCTCTGTGCTTGGCTGTGTGTACGTATGTTCAGTGGTTCGATATTGTATAATTCGTGAAGTTCTTGTATTTTGGTGGTGTATGGCGGGAGTTGCCTTGATGCTCTACGGATAGCTTTGTTTTGTACTGCTTGAAGTTTAAGTTGACTGGATTTGCTGATCGTGTTGAGTGGTATTGGTGGATATTCTAGGTGAGGGCGGATAAGTGCTTTGTATAGATGTAGTTGAATTTTGGTGTCCATTTTGCTGAATCGTCGTAGTTTTGTGAGTTGTGATTGGGCAGTCTGTTTGCGTTGTTTTACGTGTTTTGCTATGCCTGTTCTTGTTATTGTGAGTCCAAAAATTTTGCCTTCGTTGGAGTATTGTATAGGTACGTTGTTGACTGTGATTGATGTAGGGTTTATTTTGGCAATGTGTATTATCATTAGTTTCTGTATATTGGTTTGAATTTTCCATTTTTTTTCATATTCGTTGATTTGCTCGATGGCGTGGGTTGTTTTCCGTGCCATCATCTGTTTGCCCTTGCCTGGATGTCGGATGATTTGGGTGACGTCATCAGCATAAGCTACGTATTCTCCGTGTACAGGAGGTGGCATGTCCGCCGTATATATTGTGTAGAGTGTGGGCGAGAGGTTACTTCCCTGTGGTACTGCGCTGTATAATTTGGAGCTTGGGCCTATATGGTTACCTATGATAATTTTGGCCTCTCTATTGTCGAGGAAGTTGCAAAGAAAGGAAGTAAAGTTGTTGGGAAGTTCTTGGGTGGTAATTTTGTATTTGAGTCCTAGGTGCCAGCCTTGTCGAATGCTTCAGCTACGTCCCTTAATACTACGTTACATTGCTCCTTGTTGTGCATCGCGTTTGCTATGTTCTCGTAAATTAGGGCTAAGGCTGTATGGGTTCCTCTATGTTTTCTAAATCCGTGCTGTCTGGGGTTGTACCTCTCTTCAAATTCGAGGTGTGGTCTCAGTCGGTTGTTAATTATTTTTTCTAGGACTTTTCCCGGTATTTCTAGAAGAGAGATTGGTCTGTAATTTGATACTTGGATTGGGGATTTACCTGGTTTTGATATAAGTCTGATGCTTGCTGTTTTAAATTTCCTTGGGAAGTAGCCAGAGGCAAGTGCTGCATAAAAAATGTTTCTGAGTTGGAGTATCATGTTGATTGGTAGATGCTGGAGTATGGGTTTGTTTATTTTACTGATGCCCGGGGCCTTGTTCTTGAAACTGATTATTGTTTTCTGAATATCCTCTGCGGTGATTGGTTGGATCAGTGTGGAGAAATCGTCCAGAGCGTTTATGTCTATGCTGGGACTTGGTTGCCAGATGTCGGTTGTGTGTGTCATGTGATTGGTTACTTGTTGCTCGGTGTTCATACAGAAGTTCAGGTTGTCTTCTTGGCTTATTTGAAAAATTTTGCTCCAGTATTTCCTGAATTCAGGTTCTTGTTCTTTGGGTTCAGTTAATTTGATTTGGTTGCTATTTAAAATGCAGTTTGACTCGTTGCTGGAGATTCCCATTAGGATTTTAATTTTTCGCCAGAATTCTTTCGGGTTGTGGTAAATTGCTTCTGTGTCTGCTATTAATTTCTCCCAGTTATTCACGTATGCTTCTTTGGACATGTTTCTTAGTTGTTCGTGTATGGTGTAATATTGTATTCTGTATTCTGGCGTCCATCCTTGTTCTAGGATTAATTTGAATAAATTACTGAACTGTGTTTGTAGAATTCTTGATTGATGTGAGTATTGGGGGTGTGGTAATGTGCGGTGAGTGGTCGTGGGTATGTGGTGTTCCATTGCTTGGATCACGTTTCCGTACCATGTCTCCAGTGTGCTGTCTATTTGGGAGGTGTGTTTGTTGTTTAGTTGGGTTATTTGGTGGTTGCTTAACTCCTTTTGGAATTCCTCCCAGTTGGATCGGCTGTAGCTGTATCTCGTCCTGGCAGGGATCTGAATTGGCGACGTGGAGAGTGTGGCTACGATAGGGAGATGGTCACTGGTGGTTATTGGGCCGGGTTCCATTTGCAGGTTAAGATGGTGATGCTGGTTTGTTAGTACTATGTCTGGATGTCCGATTTGACCTGCTCTGATGTATGTGGGGAATTCCGGGCCAAGGTGTATTGCGTTGCCGTGACTCAGTAATGTGTTTAAAATCTTGCCCACGGCGTTGTTGTCCTGGTGTCCCAAGACGCGATGTCGAGCATTTAAATCACCCAAGAAATATGCTGGTATGTTTCTTCTCAGGAGTTTGAGCATGTCTGCTAGTGGGAATATGGGTCTTCTCGGAGGGAGGTAACAGGTGCCGATTATAATAGGCCCTGTTGGGCAGTTAATTTCGATCGCCAGAAAGTTTTCTTGAAATGAGTCGTGTATCTTGTGTTGTATGTTTCGTTTGATGGCTATGGCTATTCCATCATGTTGTGTGTCTTGATTGTTTTTTTGGTAGACTGTGTAGTTAAATAGTTTTATTTTTTCTGAGTTTTTCTTACCATGCGAATTGATGAGAATAATATCTGGGTCTATGTTACGGTATGTGTTATATAATTCGCTTGCTCTTTGTGGGATCCATGCTAAGACATTATGTTGGATTATTTTAAGCTTATTTATTATGAAGGCTGGTGCCTAGAGCTGGTTTGCGCCATTTTTGCTGACCGGTGCTCCCCTGACAGCCTCCTGTCCAGGCCCAAGCGGATCTTTTTATATGTTGTCTGATCAACTCTCTCTATTCTGTTGTGTCTTGTGAGGGTTCTTCCCTTCTTGATTAGTGTTTCAATATGTGTGTCATCTAGGTTTTTGTCTGAGTATGTGTATTTAATCTTGCCTTGCCTTATTTCTGCCAATAGTCTTTCTGTAGAGACTATGGGGGGAGCTGTAGTGGAGTAAAATCGAATACCAGTTTCATGCCCTAGGTCTTTGTTCTCCGTAGCAGGTGGTGCCTTAGTTCCTGCTTGATTCTTTTTTTGGGTGTTGACTCTGGCGGCTTGTTCTGTTATTGTGGTGGTTTCATCTTCGCTTGAGTCTTCCATCGATTCTTCCTCGCTTGCTGACTCGGGTTGTATGCCTGAGGTAGTCTGTTCTTGAGTTGATGGTTCGTGAGTTGATGGTTCGTGAGTTGTTGGTATTTGAATTTCAGTGCTCTCTGATTTGTAAATGAAGTTGAAGATTTCAGAAGAAGGCACATCGTTTGGGAATTCCATGTCTGGCAGGTTGTTGGCGGCGAACATGTCCCTTGCTGCCTTGGCAAAAGTTCCAGGTCTGGCTATATTCATGATGTGGGCGTGGATTATGGATGTCATTATTTTTATGGAAAGATTATTTCCAAGCTGAAGCACAATAGGTTGGTTTGTGGGGGGTGGTGTGGCGACTTTTTCGAGGATCTTTGTCGTTTCTCTGGTTAGTTTTGTCACAGCTGAATATGTCTTGTTTTGCTGTTCCTGTGTCTTCTCCCTCTCCTTCTCCTTCTTTTGGTTGACTATTGCTTTTCGTATGGGGCAGCGAGTAGCCAGTGTTCTATGATCTCCTTCGCAGTTTAGGCATTTGGGATTATCTTTGTTTTTGCACTCTCTGAAGGTGTGCCCCTTATTCCCGCATTCTGAGCAGTGCTTGGTGTCCTTGTTAGGGCAGTCTGTTGCTATGTGTGAATATTGATAACAATTCCAGCATGGAATGATGGTGAAGAATTCCTCCTGCTCCACCTGGCTGCTGCTGACGTGGTAGTAGGAGAGACAAAGTCCCTCCTGGATTGCTTTTTGGGCCATGGCTATTTCAGTGAACCGTATTTTCAGCATGGATGGCAGTCTGGGCAGCTTGACCACTTCCTCCACCTTGGCCCATTCATTTTTGTCTTCTATATCAGATACCAATTCCTGTTCACTAGATTCTTCAGTGATTGCTTTATCTAATCTTTTGATCACAATTGATTTCCTCGCTCGGAGTTGAGGAGGGATTGCAACTTCGAATTTCGCGGACTTCAGTTTCCTTGTGCTGTCGTTCGATAAGAGTTGGTCAACATCATTCTCAGTCAGGCACAGGGCGATGAAGGAGTCCTTGGTCGTGATAAGGTTGGAAATTTTGATAAGTAGTGTTGTAGTAAGGAGTCTTGCTAATTCAGTTTTTCTTTCGTCAGTCACGCCCCCTTCATGGGAGCGTATCCGTATCCGGTGTGCCCTCATTCTAGAGGGTGTGTGGTGGACATGCCACCCTTGCGTGATTTCAGACTTGAGACCTCCCTGTTCCAGGACAGAGTTTGTTACAGGAATTACAACACTCCCCACCGCCCCTTGTTGGTCGAGTGGTCGTAGAGTGGTTCCCGCAACACTGTCCCTGAAGCCCGGTCAGGGGATCCTACTTCCCTAGTGTTTCTGAATGCTCACTTATAGGCGTGAGCTAGTGTACCTAATTAGGGGGGGGTAAGGATTCAGGATTGCGACCCCCTTCCCAAGTGGACCTGCACGATCACGGTTACCAAGGAAGGCTCGGCGGAGGGATGGGTAGTGCTCCTGCCCCCTTTCTTGTTCACAAACTCCTGGGAGGGAGGTGAACAGTTACAGGGGGGACCCAAGGACGAATACACCTCTAGGGTGTAGGTCCCCAGGCCAGAGCGAAAAAGAAGGAAGATCAAGGAGAAATAGCCAATGGTGCAAGTGGCACCAGTGGGATCGCGGCCCAAGTCCGCTGCAGAAAACCGTTACAGATCTCCCAGTCAGGGCCGCCTTTGATCAGGAGTCACCCCTGATCAGTGGGGAGGCACAGAAAGGGCGTTGTCTGGAACAAGCTTCCCACGTGTCAAAGTGATGGTTAGTGAGGTTGTCGTTTGAGTGCAGTTCGTCAACGATAAGAGATAGGCTGGCTGGCTTGGCAGTGAGGGGTCTAGAGAGACGTCCATTCACAACGAAGGCTGGCTGGCGAGTGTCTGATGGTCCCCCTGGCTTGTTGTTGTTGTTGAGATTGTCGGACCGTAGTCCGACACGGGCCTTTGCCTATAGGCGGCCCGTTTGGTGGTTCCGGCTGGAGCTCCAGGAGCAGCCAGACCGGATTGGGATTGGAGGTGGTCCCACCTGCAGATTGGAAGGATACTGCAGGTTGCAAGTGTGAGCGGACCCCCGATCAGTGGACGCTTACCACCAACCCCCACTCTTGGACGTGGTCAGTTTCGGAGTGGCGCGCCCCCCGAACTGGGATCCGCACTTGCTGGGAGAGGATGCTTTCTAAGCTATCTGGGTGGTGGGTATCGTGTGATGACCCGGAGTAGGTGGTGAATGTGGTCTGTATGGGCCTTTCGGGTAGAGTGGCCGCTGGTGTTGTGTGTGTTTCTTGGGAGATTTGAGTTCTGTTTCGGAGGCTTTGTGTGACCTCGCAGTCGAGGAGATAGTGTTCAAGTGGGTTGGCTGCTGGCTCCTGACAGTAGGTGCAATCCATGACGTCATTTCCGATCATCTGCCAGGAGCACTTGTACCCTAGTCGTAGTCGATAAAGGCTGACTTGGGTTTGTCTTGGAGTTTTCTTGTCAGCGAAAGGTGGTTCCCTTTTTGTGGCCGCCAGGTACCATTTGGCTGATTGGGAACCAGCGATGAGTGCATGAAGGAAGCTCTTTTTGATGTGGAGCTTGCTAGTCTTTCTGAGGTGATTCTTGATCTGTTGCACACTTGCTGGAACTTGGATGTGTACGCTACTAGAACGTGTAGCTGCCTTGGCTGCTTCGTCTGCCACGTCGTTTCCTCCGATCCCTACATGACTGGGAATCCAGTGTAAGACGACTGGTCGGTTTTGGCTTTGGAATTCCTGTAGCTGTGCGAGGATCGAGGTGATGATGTCGACGTTGTCTCTTGGTTGACTGTGTTGCAGCGCCTGCATGGCCGATTTCGAGTCCGTGTGAATTATGATGGACTTGTTGTGTTGTGTTGCAGCGTGTTGTAGGGCCTTTGAGATTGCTACCAGTTCTGTTTGTAGGGTGGAGCAGTCATTGGAAAGTCTCCATTGGAGGGTCTGACCTTGGGTGTAGAAGGCCGCTCCGGATCTATGATGTTTTGGGTCCACCGAGCCGTCTGTGAAGTATGATGCTGCATCAGCCGGTGTCTCGGTGGCTATGGCTTCGAGAGTTATTTTTTTGAGGTCCTCCTTCTGGAGGTTGGCTTTACTATCGCCTAGGTCGGTAAATTTGAGTGTGGCTGGTGGAGGGCTCCATGGTGGAGGAACAGCGTAACCATTGTCTCGTGTGTCTTGGTTGTTCTTGACGAGTGTTTCTGCTTGCAGGTGTCGGATGACCTCGCTTGCCTCGTGCGACCAGGTGGCCCCTCGCACTCTGTGGTCGAGGTGGAGGGAGGCACTGATTCGAATCTTGGCAACTGTGGGCTTGTCTGCTCTACAGATTTTTGCGAGGAGACCGGCTGTCACCTGCTTGACTCGTACTGCCAGGGGTGGTATTCCGGTTTCCATTTGCAGATTGCAAATTCTGGTCCACATGGGTGCTCCGAGCATGGTCCTGAGAGCATTGTTTTGGATGACTTCTAGCTGGCTGTTGTTGTTGTTGTTGTTGAGATTGTCGGACCGTAGTCCGACACGGGCCTTTGCCTATAGGCGGCCCGTTTGGTGGTTCCGGCTGGAGCTCGAGGAGCAGCCAGACCGGATTGGGATGGAGGTGGTCCCACCTGCAGATGGAAGGATACTGCAGGTTGCAAGTGTGAGCAGACCCCTGATCAGTGGACGCTTACCACCAACCCCCACTCTTGGACGTGGTCAGTTTCGGAGTGGCGCGCCCCCCGAACTGGGGTCCGCACTTGCTGGGAAAGGATGCTTACTAAGCTATCTGGGTGGTGGGTATCGTGTGATGACCCGGAGTAGGTGGTGAATGTGGTCTGTATGGGCCTTTCGGGTTAGAGTGGCCGCTGGTGTTGTGTGTGTTTCTGGGGAGATTTGAGTTTTGTTTCGGAGGCTTTGTGTGACCTCGCAGTCGAGGAGATAATGCTCAAGTGGGTTGGCTGCTGGCTCCTGACAGTAGGTGCAATCCATGACGTCATTGCCGATCATCTGCCAGGAGCACTTGTACCCTAGTCGTAGTCGATGAAGGCTGACTTGGGATTGTCTTGGGGTTTTCCTGTCAGCGAAAGGTGGTTCCCCTTTTGTGGCCGCCAGGTACCATTTGGCTGATTGGGACCCGGCGTTGAGTGCATGAAGGAAGCTCTTTTTGATGTGGAGCTTGCTGGTCTTTCTGAGGTGATTCTTTATCTGTTGCACACTTGCTGGAACTTGGATGTGTACGCTACTAGAACGTGTAGCTGCCTTGACTGCTTCGTCTGCCACGTCGTTTCCTCCGATCCCTACATGACTGGGAATCCAGTGTAAGACGACTGGTCGGTTTTGGCTTTGGAATTCCTGTAGCTGTGCGAGGATCGAGGTGATGATGTGGACGTTGTCTCTTGGTTGACTGTGTTGCAGCGCCTGCATGGCCGATTTCGAGTCCGTATGAATTATGATGGACTTGTTGTGTTGGGTTGCAGCGTGTTGTAGGGCCTTTGAGATTGCTACCAGTTCTGTTTGTAGGGTGGAGCAGTCATTGGAAAGTCTCCATTGGAGGGTCTGACCTTGGGTGTAGAAGGCCGCTCCGGATCTATGATGTTTTGGGTCCACCGAGCCGTCTGTGAAGTATGATGCTGCATCAGCCGGTGTCTCGGTGGCTATGGCTTTGAGAGTTATTTTTTGGAGGTCCTCCTTCTGGAGGTTGGCCTTACTATCACCTAGGTCGGTGAATTTGAGTGTGGCTGGTGGAGGGCTCCATGGTGGAGGAACAGCGTAACCATTGTCTCGTGTGTCTTGGTTGTTCTTGACGAGTGTTTCTGCTTGCAGGTGTCGGATGACCTCGCTTGCCTCGTGCGACCAGGTGGCCCCTCGCACTCTGTGGTCGAGGTGGAGGGAGGCACTGATTCGAATCTTGGCAGCTGTGGGCTTGTCTGCTCTACAGATTTTGGCGAGGAGGCCGGCTGTCACCTGCTTGACTCGTACTGCCAGGGGTGGTAGCTCGGTTTCCATTTGCAGGTTGCAAATTCTGGTCCACATGGGTGCTCCGAGCATGGTCCTGAGAGCATTGTTTTGAATGACTTCTAGCTTAGCCATTTGGTCTTCTCTCAGTCCAATGAGTGCTGGAGCACTCTAATCTACCAGCGATCTGATGGCGGCCGTGTAGTAGGCTTTGAGCACATGAAGGTTTGCTCCTGCGGATTTGCTGGTGAGCGACCTCATTATATTGTGTCTGCTCTTCGTCCTGTGCCTGAGATACTCGAGTTGTGGCTTGAAGGTGAGTTTCTGGTCAAACCAGATTCCAAGACACTGGTGGGCGTTGGTCCAGACTACCGGCGTGTTTTGTATGGAGAGCATCTTGTCTGGTGTGTCAGTGCAGATGGCCATCGCTTTCGACTTGGCTGGATTTATCTTGAGTCCAAGTCTGTTGCACTCCTCTTCTATAAGTTGGAGTGCGTGTTGCGTGTTGGCCAGTCTGTTCGATCCTCTTACTATGAGCTGTAAGTCGTCTGCATAGCATAGGAGCTTGGCTGTTTGTCTGAAGGGAAGCTTGACTAGGTTTTCCATCAGGACATTGAACAGCATTGGACTGAGGATGCCTCCTTGTGGGGTTCCGTTTTCATGGACCCTGTAGCTTGAGGTTGTTCCCTGAAAGCGTACTCGTGCTTCCCGCTGTGTGAGGTAGTTCTGGATCCACCCCAGCAACCTTCCTTTGACGCCTTTTTTTGCGAGCGTAGTTGTAATGGCCAATGGATTGGCTAGTTCGAAGGCTTTCTCCAGGTCGAGGAAGACCACCAGAGCTGGTTTGTTGTCCACTGTGCTGAGTATCTCGGCGATGTTGTTGCCTGTGCCGGTGTTCTCGGTGTAAGCAAAGATGTGAGGGTGTGGGCTGCCTACTTTCCACTTGAGTCGGTTGAGAGCCATTCTTTCTCCCGTCTTGGCTATGCAGCTGAGAAGGGAGATGGGCCTCGGCTTGTCTGGTTCTCTGGGCTTCGGAATGGGCTGTATATCTGCCTTCTTCCATTCCGGTGGGAGTCTTTGTGCTGTCCACGAAGCATTGATGGTTTGCAGCAGAGCCTCGTGTCCGGCTGTACCAGCATGAAAGAGCATCGAGTAGGTTATCCTGTCTGCCCCTGGAGCTGTGTCCTTGCTTCGTTTTAGCGACTTTTGGAGTTCTTGCTGGTTGAATGGTCTGTCAGTGTCATCTTCACTGTTGCAGGCTTCTTCGATCGTCTGGAGTCTGATCTGTCGCAGACGCCGTTGTGTCTCCTCCGCCTGTCTCGGGAGGTTTTTCGTTGCTGCTCGGTCAGCGAACAGTTTTGCAAGTCTCTCGGCTTCTTCTTCTGGGTTGGGATGGGTTGGTGGTGGTGGTGTTGCCTTCCCAGATGCCCTTCGGATCTGGGCCCACATCTTGCCAAGGGAGGTGTGCTCGTTCAGTTCGGAGCACCACTTGAGCCAGCTTACGTTTTTTATTTCTTGCTTCTCTTCCCTGGTGTCCTTAACTATGACTTGCAGGAGATGTCTGTTTGTTGCCGTGGGATGTCTCCTATAGTTTCTTCGTGCCATGTTCACTCTGTGGTTGAGTTCTTTCACCCTGGGACAGTAGTACCAGTAGTCATTGTACTGTCTTGATGTGGGTTTTGTTTTGGGGATGGCCTCTTCTGCCGCTTGGTGAAATGCCTCGACCAATTGGTGGTGGAGGGTTGTCTCATCCACGGGTGCTGGGCCGGCCGGCTGTGATTTTTCGCGCCAGTTAGCTAGGTGTTTCTTGAAGAGTCCCCAATCTGCCTTTTGGGTATTGTATCTCCATCTCGGGGGGGGGGGGGTGGAGTGGGGAGTTTATTCACCTTCAGTGTTGTCAGGGTGGCGAAGTGGTCGCTGGTCAGCGTGGGGTGTATCTGCCAGGAGGCCGAGGGCTGTAGTGCACTGGAGACGAAGGTTAGATCTAGCCTTCCTCCCCTAGTGTGGGTGGGCTCACCGGTGTTCAGGAGGCAGATCTCGGGTGTATCTTGAAAGGTGGTGTATAGGTGTAGGCCGTCTTCATTTGTGGGGCTTGCCGAGCTTAGGAAGGGATGATGTGCATTGAAATCCCCTCCTATGAGTGTGGCGTGGTCAGCGGCCGAAGCAAATAATTCAGTAACCTCCAGTGAGCCCCTTGGGTTCTTGTAGATGTTGTGAACCGTTAGTTCCCGTTCTTGGAGAGTTACTTTGACGGCCTATGTCTCGATGTTTTCGCCACATGGAAATTGCTGCGTAACATCGGCGGAGGGTATGCTTGACTTGACCAAGATCATGCATCCTCTTGTTGACGCCTGCGTGAAATGCCTCCTGTATGTCTTGTAACCGCTGAATTTGAAACAGTGGTGTTCTTGTAGTAGTGTTTCTTGTAGCAGTATGATGTCAAGCTTGTCCTTGGCTGCTGCTTCTTGTAGGAGGTGTTTCTTGTTTTTGATGCCCTGAGCATTCCATGTTAGGATGTTCAGGGTGCTGGTGGTTTCCACCACTGTTTCATCGGGGATTTCTGGTGGTCCTCGATGGAGATGTCCAAGTTCGGTTCCAGCTGGATCAGGTCCATATCTTCGTGTTCTGTGGTTTTTGCCTTCTGGGCCGTGGTTCGGTTCAGGGGAGTTGAGACGTCCAGTTTCTTTCTGGGAGCTGACGGTATCTTGGGTTCTCTGGTGGCCTTCTTCGGTGTGGAGTGTACCTCGGCTGTCACTCGTGTGGGGACCGGCGTGGCTTCCTCCACTGAGGTGGCTGGAGCTGTGGCGACTTGCCCGAGGACGCTCCCCATGAGTATTTGGAGCTGTGTGGGTTGGATCTTGTGGCCCAGTAGTCCGGCTAGGCCCTCCGCGAAGGTTGTCAGTACCTTGGCTAGGTCTGATACGTGCATCATTCCTTCTGGTGCCTTGGTGTGTGCTTCTTTTGTCTGTCTCGTGGTTGTCTGCTGCTTGGCCGTGGTGAGGCCAGGAAACTGGGCTGCATGGCCGTATTTATACAATTTACGAGGATCAGGATTTGGGGTGAGCATAGCGAGAGGGCCAATCACAGCGGCTTACGCGTAAGGTGTGAAACGCTCTGATCCTGAGCTGGAGGTTGAAGGTCGAGACTAGGTCGGCGATCGTACCCCTACGTACACTGCATAGACCTAGTCGCTCGGCGTAACTGGCTGTACGCACACACACGCCATTCGCAGTCGGGAGCAGTCGCAATCAGGAGCAGTAACAGCCAGTGCAGAACGAAGTGGAAGTCGGAGAAGGAACAGTCACAGCTGATTGGCTAGTCATTGGACCTCTCCCACCTTCCCACGTACCCTGGAAAACCCAAGCTCCTATCCTCATTCTCCTTCTGACAATTCTGTTGATTCGATCGACACATTGAGCCTCTCCTACAGTATCGGACCTCCCTTAGGAACCCCGTATGCTGCTGAGGGGCTTGGTGTGAAGAAAGAGTCTTCAGTAAGTTTTCAGACCATTTTCTTCGACTTTAACCTTTATCTTCCGTGCCGTGAAAGGACCTATTCCCCTGTCAGCTGACGTACAGGGGAGTATTCGTCCGGAAACGCCCTCTGTCCCCACACCTCGCTAGTGCGTGTTAGTGTGAAGGGTGGAGGGACAGCACAGCCTGCCGATTCGCCTGGGGACCTCTGTGATAGTGCAGGGTCTCCCCTACGTGAGGGGCGCAGGAAATCAGGGACTGTTAGGGGAGATCTCCATAAATCTCCAATTCAAACAGTTAACATGCCTTCCATTAAAATTAAAGTGGACCGAAACATCCAACCGTGCACGGACCTCGCCTCAATTATTTTCCAGCTGACCTGTATATTTCAGATCCGATCCTTCACTAATGACGACATTATCAAGATATTTGTACAAATTGATGAAGATGCCGACCTATTCCACTCCCCAGCAATGTACAACAAACTGAAAAACAATGGCCTAACTGTCCTCAGCTCACCAGAATACCGCGCAAAATGCACCCTCATATGTAGAAAAGTCATCCCTCATATCCTTGATAACCCTAACCTATTGACAGAGCTCAACTCACAAAACACCCCCCAAATGACATATGCAGCCCGGATGGGAACTCTCCCCATGTTAAAAATCACTACGGCTACTCAAACTGACGCCATGAAATTAAAATCATACGGAATTAAAATCGGCAGCAATATCATCCCCTCAAGAGACATCGAATTCCAACACTTCATACAAGTACACCAATGTTTTAATTGCTACCAATTCGGGCACAACACCAACAGATGCAGTAACACAATAACTTGCTCAAAGTGTGCCAATCAAGGCCACTCATACCGAAACTGCACTGCCACGGTAACTAAATGCTGCAATTGTAAAGGCCCTCACGCTGCCATCAGCAACAAGTGCAAAATCAGACTAGACAATAGCACAACACCACTCCCTCCCCGCCGACCTTCACCTCCTACAGCACCTCCCACAGCACTACCTCCACCTCCCCACCACTCACTCCCTACTGCCACGACCCTCCCCACCCGCACTTGCTGGACCAACAACGTGACCGCCCCCCTACCCTCCCCCGACATGGATGCAAAAATCACCACCATCATACTTCTGGCACATACCCTAAGCAACGGAAACAGGTCTCTTTTTCTGAAGCTGGCAATTGATGGTTTGAAGGCGAACGGCCTCCCTACCATACTCATTCCTGATTCCTTCAGAACCGGTCCCGACCTCATCTTCCCCACTGCCCCCATCTCCGACCGGACCAGCATGCCACCCCCTCCCCCCAGAGAAACCACTGCAATCTCCCTCCGCCCCTCCACTTCTGCCATGCCCACACCTGACTTATCTCACCAACCTACTACTATCTCACCCCCCAGAGTAGCCAGTCCAAAACCTCCCGGCCCCTCCACCTTGACCTTGCCTACACCTGACTTTTCCCACACGACTACGATGAACTCCCGGACCACAAAAACCCGAACCAAACCCAATCTTCCCCTAACACCTCAGACTCCCAAGAATAAAATGGCAGCCCATCCCCCCACAGAACTGGTGGTCAAGACCACTAGACCTAAGAGGAAGAACACCTCCCCCCTTTCTTCCTACACACATGACAGCAAAAGAATTATAAAATACACTCATCCAACTAAATCTATAATTAAAGTAAATCTATTCGGCACTACCCCTAAGAAAACAGGAAAGAACCCCGACACGAACCTAGCACACTCCACTCATCCTCCCGACTCCCCCACACACACAGTCACGTATCCGCCCATCCCTCACCTGCATACACCACACTCAGACCTCGCTCACAGTCACTCGACAAGTTAGACCTCATCCCTGCACCCCAGAATTTCAATCTCATATAAGTAACAATTATACAACATGATCACCATTATGCAATACAACTGTAGAGCATATCACTCAAACAGACACGCCATCTCTCTCCTCATACAAGAACACAACCCAGACATCCTCCTCCTCAACTCAACATGCACAGACACCAAAATCAAGCACTTCGGCTACACAAGCAGACAATCACCCCACGAACTATACGAGGGCGTTGCAATCCTCATCAGATCCTCCATGAAACACGAATTCATCACCAACTTTGCCTTCAAACACTTCATGGCCGCCAAGATCGACACTCAACACGGACAGATTATCATCTGCACAACATACTCAAGACCTAACTCGCGTATCCCCTTCACAGACCTAAACTCCATCTTTAACAACTCACACCTACCTGTAATACTAATGGCCGACCTCAATGCACACCACACCGCATTCCAACACAACCGCATTGACCCCCTTGGCCAACAACTACACGCTTTGGTCACTCACAAAAACCTTCACCACACTGGCCCTTTCTTCCCCACATTTTACGCTGCTCACGGCAAAGGCACTCCAGACATCGTCATCACCAACACCCCTGCCCTCCAATTCCAACACTACATCACTCCCGGCCCCCTATCAGGCTCGGACCACATTCCCATCACTCTTCACCTCTCCAACAATCCCATCCTCCTCCCAACAGCCTCACCTCAATACCAGTATCAACACGCAGATTGGGATGCCTTCAAAACCACACTCTCTGAACAACAATACACACTCAACCTCGAACACCAACCCACTAGGATGATTGAGGAAACCTGGACACACCTTTTCAACACTATCACCGCCATAGCAGATACCCACATTCCTAAACACCGGTTCAAGAGAAAATACTCCTTCACACCCTCCATAAGAACTCAACGCCTACTTCACTGCTACAGGACACGATTCGAACTAAACAAGCTTAACCTAGCACCAGTTTACACAGACATCACCACACTAAGAACACACATCATCCACAGCCTCCTTCAAGACCATGAGGTTCACTGGGCAAAACTCGTAGAGGCTGCCCAGGAACACAGAACACATAACCCCCGAGAATTTTGGCAAAGGATCGCCAAGCTGAAAGGAACTGCAAGACCCCCCTTTGATCACCTGCTAGTAAATGGTAGGAAAATCAATGAGCCAGCCGACGTAGCACAAACACTAAAACAACACTGGGAACACATTTTCCACCCACACCCCCCCACACAACAAAGGTATATCTTAAACCACATAAACAACATCACCACACACATGCAAACACTTCACGACAGAACGAATCCTGACAACACAATAGATACCTCCACTCTCACACAGGACCACACCCTCACTGCTCCTTTCACCCCAACAGAAGTCAAACAAGCACTGGACAAAACCAAAAAGAAAACACCGGGTGACAGCAATATTGGTCAAGCAATCCTGAAGCACCTGCCCTCAGAAACAGTCACAGCCATTACATACCTCTACAACACCCAACTGGCTACAGGTTACTTCCCAAAACTCTTTAAGACAGCCACAGCCGTCATGATACCTAAACCAAACAAAAACCCAACAGATCCTCAAACTACAGACCGATCAGCATACTAGAAGTCTTAGGAAAAACCTTTGAAAGACTATACAACACCCGCCTCAGATACCACCTTGAAGATGAACAACTACTGTCCTATAAGCAGTTCGGCTTCAGAGCACACCACTCAACCCAAGACGCACTCAATATAATGACAAACTACCTCCACATGAACAAAGATGCATACAAGATAGCACTCATCACAAAAGACGTACAAAAAGCCTTCGACACAGTTTGGCACGAAGGATTAAAGTACAAGATATGCACCAATTTTAACCTCCCTCAAAAATCACAACAATTACTATGTAACTTCCTAACAGACAGAAAAATGAGGATAAAAGTCACACCTGCCTTCTCTGACCACTTCACACTGCACGCAGGAGTCCCACAAGGATCAGTCCTGTCCCCAACACTATACATTCTTTACACAAACGACTTACCCGACCCCTTACACATCGACTCTCTGACAATACAGTACGCCGACGATGTAACCCAACTAGTCAGACACAGAACTCTTGATCACCTAACAGACAAAGCACACAGGGAACTCGAACAAGTTACACAATGGGAACTCCGATGGCGAATACAAACCAACCCGAACAAAGCACAAATCACCTACTTCGGCACCAAAAGACGACAACCACGTCACATTTACCTAAACCCCTACATCGCCTACCCTTCACCTATAACTGTCAAACGAACAAACACAATCCTAGGAGTCACATTCAACGACACCCTCACCATGACACCACACACCAATATGAAGGCTTTGATCGCAAACAAAACACTCGGGAAAATATACAGATTCAGAACCGCATCAATCAAAACCAAAACACACCTATTCAAAGCCCTCATACGCCCACTATTGACTTATGCACCCAACACACTCCAGCTAGCACCACCATCAAGCGCCAAGAAACTTCAAGTCATACAAAACAAAGCACTAAGATTCATCCATAACACACACTGGTCATCCTTCACCCGAAATAGTCATCTACATGAACTCAGCTCCCTCCCCCCACTTAACATCTACTGGAGACAACTAGGTGACAAACAAATAGAATCTCTCCTCACTAATTACCCTCAATGGCAGGATTACTTCGACAACATCATACTCCCACGCAGATTCAGAGACAGAAATCCCTCCATACTAAACAGACCAAACACTCCCCTCCCACCTCCCTTGTATTAATAACTTCCCTATAACCACACCCAACAATTTCCCCCCAAATTAAACCTAACCTCTCCTTAACCCTCACCCTTACCCTAACCTAACCCAATCAACCTAACCTAACTTAAGCTTAACCTAACCTCTTCTCAACCCCACACCCAATGATTCCCACCCAACCTAACCTAACTCCCCCCCCTCACTCCAAACCCCACGCCACCAACTCAAACTCAAAACCACTCCGACAAAAAAAAAAAAAAAAAAAAAAAACTAACCCACTCAACCTGCACTAACACTCTCCCCATAAAAAAAAAAAAAAAAAAAAAAAAAAACACCTTAACAATCCCCCCAAAATAAAACCTAACATACCCAGCCGTTACTAGCAATCCCACACAAAATAAAAAATAACCATTCTACCATTAACTTACCACACCCTATCACTCCTCCCAAAGCAAATACCTAACTTACCCATCCCATACTAACTCGGATGACATGTACGTTTCCCTGAGCCAATAAGGTCGAGGAGTGTTGCGCAGTACCTGCAGCAAGCCCTCTCCCTCTAGAATGTTACCAACAGTTTTATGGGCACCTCCCTTAGCCAAT